>VWZZ01001706.1:252742-288690 GCA_013399095.1 Psophia crepitans
TGCCCCTGGCCCTTCAGTCAAAACCCTGAGGGGGACAGTCAAACACCGCCTGCTCCGGTCAGCGCTCAGCCGTGGGACCCGGGAGACCTTGGCGTTGTCCCTGCCGCAGGCTGTAGTTGACCTTGAGCCAGTCACTCCATGCCTGTGTCTTGCGGACCTCCATTTATAAATGTCATTGCCATGATGCAAGCACGACAGTGGCATCGGACCATCCACAGACGGAGACAACCTGTCACACAGTGAACAGTGCAACTGGGGAAAGACAGGTAAATACAGTTTCTCTCCCATCATTTAGGGTGGGTAGAGTTTGCCCCCTTCTCCCAGGTACCAAACAGGTGAGCTTACTCCTTTTTTTTGTGGTTTTTTTTTTGTTTGTCTGTTTGTTTGTTCTTTTGGGGTTTTGGATATTTTTGTTTGTTTGTTTACCACCACACAGTCAGCACAGAGTCCCTAGGACCCAAAACTGCATTTTGCAGGCAGACTTCCAGCTTTTTTACCTTTAGAAACCTGTGGCTTGCTCCATCCATGTCACGCCTGACATCTGAAAGCATAGAGAAAACTCATTATAGTGTACGTTCTCTTTCTGAAAATTGGGCTAACAGATGAGGCTGCTTCCATCCTTCCCAGGACAAAAGTCTGTCTTTCTCTTGAAAGCTCTTTGTCAGTGCTCAGTATTATTAATCAGGCTTTTATCATTGTAGTATCTGATGCCTTTCCTGGCTGTGAGCCAGATGCTTAGCCTACACTATCTCTTAGCAGCACAGATCGAGAAGAAAACATTCCCCTCTCTAACTAGCTGGCAATGCTCAGTTACTTCAGGCTCTGGACATTTTGACCATCTGACTATGGCTGCCTTGTTTGGCTCTGTCCTCAGGAAGGAGGTGAATGTGATTTAAATGTCGCTTAATCCTTTTTCCTTTCTCACTCATTAGCATTGAAGATGGCTGTTGCAAAGGGAAGCATATTTTTCATTTATATGAAGATGGCTGTCACACAAGGAAGCATATTTTTCTTCCATATTATACATAATTAGGGTATGACAACCAGATGAGAAATACTTTGCTGGAGAATATACCTCTTCTTTTAAGAAAATGAATCAATGTTTACCTTTGTAATAGTAAAATGCTTCTTGCTGAGATCCCTTTTTCAATTATTACAATGAATTATTCATTCACAGGAATATTTGAATCATAATTATGATTTATTTATTCACATGGTTAACTATTGAGAACTCCCTTAAAAACAGCTTTTGGGAGGGATGGAAAAGCTCCTGAGGTTTGTAAGAGGATACAGGGCATGTCTACATTGCAATCACTGCCGCGATTGAGCTCATCCTGTATGGGGTTTATACAAGCAAGCTTCAAAGAGCATAGCAGAGAGAGCGTGGAGCTCCACAACAATTTGCAGGGTGATTTTCCAGCCCACACAGACATTTCAAGCTGCCACAGCTCTGGTCTTCATGTTACCTGAGCTAGTGGCATTACAGATAGCTAAGGTGCCTCCGCACGAGCTGCAGTCCCACTCAGCCATGTCTACCTGCTCTGCTCGCCTCCTACCACAGTCCGTCTCTGAGTAAGCACCCAGGCTGCTATATACCACCTGTGCTTGCTCCTGAAAGCCCTTAAGAAGTCACTGTATTTCCCTCTGTGTATTCACGCTGCACCTCACACGCAGTATTAAACCCATAAGCCTTTGCAACGTGCAACTGAACTCTTTTTAGCACACAGCCTGTTCCCAAACTGATCTGCACCACACTGCCTATGCAGCCACACCCCTCACTTCTATATTAAGAGGCGATGCCAGCTGCCACCGTTCAGCCTCCATGCGGATCTTGCTGGGCCAGCATCTTGAGATGGTACATAATTTGCGAAGCTGGAGAAGAACGGCAAGGGAGATCCAGAGAGGTAAGGGAGGGGCAAAACCCGAAGCAGCACTCCAGAAAGCCACACAGCAGTACCATAACACTACCTGCAGAGTTATTTGGCTGCTAGGTCTGAAACCCAACACTACAAGACCAGTGCCATCTAAAGGTACCACTAAGCTTCTCTTTGAGGTGGTGGCTGTGTTCACATCTCCAGGCTCATGTATGGGATGTTGCCATGGTTCAAGAGTTTAGGATGACCACATCCTCCCCCAAGCTATCATAGAATCATAGAATCACCGAAAGGTTTAGGTTGGAAGGGACCTCAAAGATCATCTAGTTCCAACCCTCCTGTTATGGACAGGGACACCCTACACTAGACCAGGTCATACTGATCACTATATTGGTCATTAATTCCAAGACGCACAAAAATCCCTTCATAGATAATACATGGGGAAAAATGTTGCTGACTCTAGCACAGGAGGACACCTGCTTCTGGGCTCCCATCCTACTTCAGAAGCTGGAGGGACATTGCCCCTGCCCCTGGAGCCTGGCCCTGACAGGCACCTGTCAATCTATGGCACAGCAGTGCAGCTTCAACAAGCCAAACAGTTCCTTGGACATCTTACACACTTCTGAATATGGAGAGGCATTTTGGGTAACACTGCCACCCTTTGGATTCCCTTTAGCTCCTTTTCACTGGATTTGATATGCTCAGCACTGCAGCTGCCACAAAATTGTGGCTATGTAGCATTTTCTCAGGAAAGCTAAACTCAGAGACCCTCAAGGTAAGCACTCCAGAACTGAAATACCCCAAGTGGGTATCTAGATTTGCATCTAGTGCATGCAGAATTCCTTATCCACTTCCTGGCTTTCCGGGTTTCTCAGTCACTCCATCATCTCCTGAACTTCCCAGTTCTCTCCTCCATGGCTCCTGTGCTATCCCTGTCTCCTGTTTCCCACATTCAGATACTTTTCCCAGTTATGGAGCATCTCCTTCCTCTGACCCTACTAGTTTCTGCACTTACTTGTGGGCCAATAGCCCCCGGTATTAAAGTCAGTATACTTTTCATATCCCTTTTGCAAAAATTCTGTTGGAACCGAACCCTGCCCAGTAAGCACTGAACATGGTGGCTGACGTCCTGACTCTAGGAGACACTAGTCAACCAGGACAGCTAGAGATGCTTTGCTCATGTGACCTCCTGTAATACTCACCCGTATCAAATGAAGAGACCAGAAGAAAAACAATCCTTCATACCTGCAGTACCTTTAGTGAACTATGGACCTCTGAAATCATGCATCAATACCTTAACATGCAGCCTGAGAGGTAAAATATAACCCCCACAGGCTCGAGACCCTGAGGTAGAATTCATCTCCCA
Organism: Psophia crepitans; assembly: GCA_013399095.1. NCBI lineage: Eukaryota > Metazoa > Chordata > Aves > Gruiformes > Psophiidae > Psophia > Psophia crepitans. Next base: position 255,983 of record VWZZ01001706.1, read on the forward strand.
GGAGCTAAAATATTCCACATGTAAAACAGATTCTGATGGTCTAAAAAGAGCAATAGCCAAGGGAATTAAAAATTGTAATAACTTGGCAGAGCATCCACGTTTGAAATGGTACTATGCATTTCTACACAGTACCAATTACAGCCAACTTCATACCTCCCTACTTACTCAGAGTCATGAATCTATAAATGAGAGTGCTAAACAGGAGAGGGAAGCAGAGTTAGCTTATGCCCTGAAGCTGTTAGCCATACCACTCAGAAACAGAAGTTCTCCTGTTTTGTCCTCTTACCAGAAACCAGGAACAAACCTATCTGTTTATTAACATCCTTCCAGGCATCAGAGCAGCCAACTGATGTGATACCAAATTCTTTAGTACCTTCAGCCTCTTTATCCTAGTAAGAGTGAAGGCCTAGGTGTGAAGTGTTGCCCTTTTCATCTGGCAGAATGCTAGACACACTTCTGCTATGAAAGATGAGTGACTTCACTGAATATGGGAAATGAAACATTGGCTTTCATGTTCACATTACACTGTAAGAGGGAAGGAAACATATGAGGACTTCTTAGTTTGTGTAACTGCAGATCCCAAAGCATCAGATGTCAACAGGGTGAGTAGCATTTGAGCATTTAATACCCTCTTCACGTATCCATCATGCTGCAGTTTCCACCATTGCCACAATGGGCAGTGATAAGTCTTCCCAGTTTTCCCAAGATAGAAGCAACCCTGACTATTCTCTGTATGAAAGCATCCATCCCAGTTCTCTGAGCTACTGTTTCCTTTCATTCTTCCATATAAAGTTCCCTCCTTTTCTACTAGTTACACATTTGAAGCAAAGCCAGCAAACTCAGGGGAGATACTATATAGATATGGCATCAGCCATAGCACAATGAATTCACATGCATGCACACACACATGCATTCACACATGCACATTTCAATGACTTATCTCTCTGTACCATTAAGCTCACAGTTGTAATTTAGTAACAAAACAGTGTACAGTTTCCAGTTCTCTCATATTTACAAAATACTACACAGGCTGTCTCCACACTATGCTTTGAATAGGATGCTTGTGCCACTGTTAGCTGATGGAGGAAGAATTACACCTTCGTGATAAGCTGAAGATGACATTCTCATTCACTGTATCACCCAGGACTATTCCTGGAGCACTCTTTTCTGTGCATTGAATGAGGACAGGTTCTTGTACTAGCAAAAATACACCTCTGTGTAACTAAAAATTGTGTCACAATACTGGAATAAAGGGAGAAGGAGAAGGGAAATCAGGTTGTACCAGAAACTTTGATGTGAGCATTTCTTAGCTTCCAAGTACTTACTTCTGTAAATCTAAAGCACTTTTAATACTATGTTTATCTTGGGCTATGAAAAAACTAAGATTGAAAATAAAATCCCCCAACTTTTATCCTACAGATGAGTAACTTTTAAACCTCTTTTAAACACCTTTTAAACCTCTATTTCCAAATTCTTTAAGTATTTTCCATGTAAACCTGTTTTTTCTCAGATGTCTTCCAGAGAGAGAGAGACTCCCTAGAAGTATTCCAGAGACTCCAGGGTTCTATTTATCAGCGGATGAAGAACATGCTGGCCTGCCAGATGGCCACAATTTTTAGGTTCCCAACACAACTGTATGCTGTGTGAGCAAATGAATGAGTGGGACAGAAGATAACAACAGTATGCAGACACATGACCAGAAAAAATATGGAGGGTTTCGCAACTATTTGATAGGCAGCTTAGCATTACTGAGGCGTACAGACACTGTCCAAATTCAGGTTCTGCAGCATCAGACACAACTCCTCTGAGGTGTCTGTCCACCCTTCACTGGACTTTGTCCTCTTTTGGTTCCATTCAACCCCTTTTGCTTCTGCACTCCATCATTCAGTTTCTAACCCTTAATTAGTTTCTGCCTACAGTCTCTGAGCTAGTCCCAAATGCTTATCCTGCCATCATGTGCCTTGGTTCCTGCCCATGTCCACTCTTTCTGTTCCCATCTTCTATCCTCTTCCAGCCCTTTCAGTTCTCTGTTCTTGTCCTACCTCGTTTTCCAGTCCCTTCTGTTCCTAACCCTTCTAAGTCTGGCTCAGTTCCCCAAACACCAAATATTTCAGCAGAGACCCTCTTCCATGCAAGAGAAGGGCATTATTTCAAAAATGACAAGCAATTCTTTCAAACCTTACTGTGACATTTGGTATATCTGCATTTGTGTGCAAGTGGTATTAGTCCCAGCTAAGATCAGATTGCACATGCTGCCAGTGGCATCTTTAATGATTTTTAGCTGGCGGTGTTTGCAACAGAAAATTTTATAGTAGACTTGTGTTTGCAAATAATGCAATGGAGGTTTAACAGAGCAGTACTGTACAAAGCAACAACACTATCAGTTATCCTTTATTGAGCTAACATTAACAAAGTGAGAATATGTAGCTGTATGTTGGAAAAGAGAAATAAGTGACGTTACCTTGTAAGGGATCCTGTAACTTTCTCCTAAGTTCTCCTGTTAATGATCCACCTCAGTGCCATGTACCCAGTGTAAGGGCATGTGGAAAGATAAAGCGTCTGCTCCATTAAGGCCCCTTTCATGCAAAGGTGATAAAGGGGAAGAGAGACAGACAGACACACAGAGACACAAATCAGATAGCTGAAGGATAATGGAGACATATCAAAACCCAAAAGTCTTCAGCCACTAATTGATGGACCATTAAGAAACTCCAAGCCGTTTTGGAGAGGGCCTGCCTGGCCTTTGTAACTGATAAGGGGGAAACAACAGGAACAGGAGGATTTCGGGTATTGGAAGCCTGTGGGACTGCAGAACTTATTGAGGAAGCTTAGAGGACATGGGGTGAACAGAGAGGAGGGGGATGGGCCATGTGTGAGCAGCTGCCAACCTGTGTGAGCACTTCTCTGACCCAGCCCAGCACTGGATCACCACAGTCTGTCCTGGCTTCTCATTAAACCCTTCATGCGATCTCCCTGCCTGACCCGTGTCTGTCGGTGCCGTAAGGATGAGGTGCCAGGGGCACCCTGCGAGTGGACATGGTGCTGGCTCTGCAGTTCAAAGGGTTGCCCAACCCAGGTGGGTGCCAGGCTCTGGGGCAGGTGAGGGGCTTAGCCCAGCTCCTGGTCAGGACTGGTGTGCGTGTCCCAGGTGTAGCTGCGGGGGGAAACAGGGCAAGTCAGGGGCTCAGCAGGGCTGGAGCAGGACCATGGGTCACAGCCCATGTGCCAGCTGCTGGGGGGAGAGCGCTTGTGTCGACTCCCAGCCCGGGGTGCCTGGGCTATGTGTGTGCAATTCCCTAGCAAGCTCCAAGCTGTACTAGCCAGTGAGTAGGAGGCCCTGGGTCTAGGCAGGTGTATTGTGGGCAGAGGGTCTGTGCTGGTATTTGGAGGGAGTCCCGTAAGTGCGGGGTGCCTGTGAGATGGGTGTGTATGTGTGTTTGCTAGCAAGCACAGAGCTGGACCCACTGGTGAGTAGGGGACCTGTGGAGTGGGTAAGAGGGGCTGGGATCTGGGCAGGGGTGTCGTATGAACAGAGGGGCCATGCTGGTACTCAGGGAATCCATCAGCATGTGTGTGCATGCTTCTGAACCTGGCGATTGTCGTACATGTGTCTTCACTAGTGAACTTCAATCCTGAGCAGCTGGAGAGGTGGAAGGGAGCTTATCTGCCTATAGCTGTGTTTTACATGAGTCCTGGTGGTGTTACGGGTGCTGTGGAAGGCAGTGCCTTGTCTGTGGCAGTCTGCACAGCCAGCTGTGTCAGTGTGTGTCTCTGCGATACACACTCAGCCTTACTGCTGGTTCAACCTGCAAATTAAAAGGCAGAAGCCATGTCCACTGGCCCATGATGGAGACCCCTGGCTCTCTGGGCACATAAACCTGGACTCCAGTGTCTGGGCAGGAGGAATCACTGGGTCCTGGAGCCACTGAACATGGCAACCACTTATAGCATCCCTTCACACTCATCTCCAACAGCTTGGGGTCAGACAGTGAAACTTCCACTGAGGACATCTCTATAGACTCATGCACTTGCAGCCTGCTTAAACATTATTTAAAAGAAAAACAAAACCAGAAAGAAACCCCCTAAGAACCTGTGGAAACTTGTTACATTTAAATTGCTCTTGTTACAAGTTATAACAGGTTCTTAGATGTTGCCTGTATTGTAACACCTCCTTCATTTTATTCCAGAGAGAGAACGATTGAAGATTTTAGTGAGATTTGTACCACTCTGATGTGAAGGTCGCTATCCCCAAAGTAAGCCCCTGTCCCATCCCACACACACGTGCACATACAAAGTGCCATAAGGAATATCCCTTCTGCACAAAGATCTTCCCCACATCATGATTCCATCCAACTCATTTGTCCTCCAAAAAGCATATGTGTCTGTCCTCATCCTCTTGACTGATAATCCCTCTGTACATGTAGATACTGTGTCTCTCAGACCCACATTTGTCCTGGTTTTAAGGCATCTATCACTATCCTGCCTTTGAGTGAAGGGTCTCTATAAAGGTTGCCTTTCCATTTTTCTTAGGCATTTGAGGGTAGGCAGTAGGCTGACCAGTTGCACACAAGAGGGAAAGCAGTAAGCAATACTGCTCCCTGGAGCCACACAGCTCTTCCTGCTTGCTCTCCCTGTCTACCCCTGTCCCACCTGTGAAGCAGAGGGAAAGAATTTGGCTTTTCTGTAATTCTAACTGCCCTTCAAGGGGATTTTTGTTTACACCTGGAATGGAAATGATGACTCTTCTAGAGCTCATCTGGCCAAAAAGTCCAAGCTGTCAGCGCTGCATTCCTTCTCTCATCTCAGGCTGCCTCTCCCTTCATCCCACTCCATGCACTTCCACACCTGACACACACACCTTCCCACTTCCCCAGTGTCTTGCCTGTGGCCACCAAGAGCCCTGGAGAAACAGCTCTTAGGTCTGCCACTTGTCATCCCATCCATCCTGCACAGACAGGAGCGGCAAGGTCTTGGTTAAGCCAGTACAGCTCCTGCCACTGATGTGGAAACATGTGGTCTTCTTGGTGCAAGGAAATCTTCAGGGATTTTGGTAGTAAATCTCTGACAAGTCTCTAAGGAAATACATGTTAAAGGAATATATTTGAGCAAATTTCCTCAAGGATGGTAAAAAGCACATCATGACATCAGAACAACCTCCCTGCCAAATTTTCTGTCTCTGCTCAAAAAGTTGTAGAGCTTTACAGCAAAATGAGTGTAATAATATTTGACAGGCAAAGCAAACATTTTCCACCAACTCTATTTCAGAGGCAGCCAAATAATTTTTTTTCCTTTTGTTTGTTTTATCAGAAGCTTTCCAAATAAAAACAAATAAGCAAATTAGCCCTGAGGTAGACAACCAACATGAAAAAATGCTATTTGAACAATCTTAAGATCAACAAGAAACCCTCTAGCTGAAACGGAGAGAGCTTTACCAGACTCTTCTAAGATAACAGTAGTGTGTGCTTAGTGACAATATTTCAAAACTTTTTTCATTTAAGATAGACCAAACAGACACTAAACCCAATTAAACCAAACAGAGGAACCTCATGTACAAAAAACAGTACACAGACTAATTCCATTCACACAGTCCTCCAGTCTTAATTGCTATAAAGAATAGAAATAACTTCCCCTCCTCTTGACCACTGGAACAATAAGATGATCTTTGAATATGAAGCAATAGGAAACAGATGTAAACATCAGCCTTGTAACATGAGCCATCTCTTTTGCTGGATGAAAACTGCTGAAGATCAGTGAGGCATTGCAGATAAGCTGAATAAAAAACCAAGAGCCGCTGATAAGGTGAGGATGAAATGTCTTATATGAATTACCCATGCAAAATCATCTTCATTCATTCTTGGGCTTTCTGGAAACCACGGGAGAACCACAAACTTCCAGTCTGAATCAGATCTCAGGACAATGGGAATGGCGTCCCTAAGTAAAAAGGCAGGAAAAGGAGGACTAATAGATACATAATCCTATTGCTCAATGAGGCAGGGGACGTAAGGACAAAGGACAAGAAAAAGACTAAGGTATTCATTGTTTGTTTAGTTTTGTGGGGGTTTTTGCATTTGTTTTTACCAGTAAAGTTTGACTTCAGGCCTCTGAGGACAGTGAACCTAATAGCAGAGTCTGTGAGAGCGAAGTATTGCCCACGACACAAGAAGATGGACTTAGGGAGCACTTAAGCTGACTGGACACACACAAGTATATGGAATCAGTCAGGATGCTTTTTATGGCACTGATGGGGCCTCCCAATGTCATTCAGAGACCAGTTTCTAACATCTTCAAAGGTCACGTTGACAAGGGAGAGGTTTCTACAATCTGAAAGGCAAATACAAACCACATTTTCAAGAACCAGTAGCAGCAGGTAGCTGCAGGCCAGTCAGCCTCACTGCCATCCCTGGGAAGGTTATAGAGCAAATCCTGCTTGAAGCCATTTCCAGCCACATGAAGGATGAGAAGGTGACTGGGAAAAGCCAACATGAATTTATCAAAGGCAAACCATGAGTGACCATTTTTGTTCCCTTTTATGATGAAAAGAATGATTTACTGGAGGCAGACAAAGCAGTGGATGTTGTCTACCTTGATTTATCAGAAATACAGTGTTCCTTCATGTTTAAATGTACATTATATAGGAAACAACAGCCACTATACTTGCCTCACTATATAACCACCACTGTGCTACAACTTAATGAATCCTGAAAAATGTGTTAAACAGCAATGGAAATAAAGCACTATACTACAGATCTTTCTGATATGTGTCCTCCAACTTCAGGATTTTTCAAGATTTGGAGCTTGACAGAATCACAACTTTAAGCATTTGATGCAGTTTAAAGCTTGTGTGTTAATCTGGGAAGCAGATCTGGGATAACTTTGTTATAAAACCTCCTAGAGAGTAGGTAAGCAGTTCTGAGGAAAGGGGATATATCCTGGTTTCATCCGAGAGAGTTAATTTTCTTAATAGTAGCTAGTATGGGGCTGTGTTTTGGATTTGTGTTGCAAACAGTGTTGATGATGTAGAGATGTTTTTGTTGTTGCTGAGCAGTACTTGCCCAGAGCCAAGGCCTCTTCTGCTTTTCACACTGCCCTGCCAGCAGGATGGCTGGGGGGTGCACAAAAAGCTGGGATGGGACACAGAGAGGACAGCTGACCCAAACTGACCAAAGGGATATTCCATACCATATGATGTCATGCTCAGTTCATAAGGGGTTTGGGGAAGAGGAAGAGTGGTGGTATTCAGAGTGATGGCATTTGACTTCCCAAGTAACCATTACGCATGACGGAGCCCTGCTGTCCTGGGGATGGCTGAACCCCTGCCTGCCATGGGGAGAGGGGAATGAATTCCTTGTTTTGCTTTGCTTGTGCACGCGGCTTTTGCTTCACTTATTAAACTCTTGTATCTGAACCCACGGGTTTTCTCACTTTCACTCTTCCGAATCTCTCCCCCATTCTGATGGGGGGAAGTGAGTGAGTGGCTGCGTGGTGCTCAGCTGCTGTCTGGGGTAAAACCACAACAGTATATTTTCCAAGCTCCAGCTGCTCCTTGCAGAGCATATCTTCAGCACTGATATCTGGTTTATTTTACAGGAATGGGATCAACCTGAAACATTCAGGAAAGGCTTCTCAAAAAGGGAGGAGGAATTTCAGGATCAGCAACAAAGGAAAAAAAAGCTATTTCTCCTAGTCCTGGTGTCAAATCATAGATATGTAGTTTGGCACGTAACACCAAATTAAACCAAGTATTGGAGCTCTGTGCACAGCTCAAAGCAATGAATCACACTCTTTCCGTGACATCTCTCCTATTAGAGCTGTCTTATCCACTTACACCCAACAGTTTCTTAATGGCTGCCAAAACAAGCCTCAGCTCTTGTGAGCAACATCACTCTTTAAAAAAAAAAAAACAAACACAAAACCCAAACAAAACAAAACCAAACCCAAACCTGAACAGGCAAAAGCTGCCTGTAAAATAAAACAGGGACCTTCCCGAACCATCCTTTTGAGTTTAATGAGATATACATGCTGTTAGCCTTTAATATCCTTGCCAGGTCACGGCTTGCTGTGAAGATGTCAACACCCAGTGGACTATGGTTGTAATGAACAAATACTGTGCGATCTTGTACTCATGAGAAACCTTATATAGTAACTTAGGTACTGTTGTAGGGACAGGCACGGGAGCAACTTTCCTCAGCTGGTGGAATCTCGCTAAATCTCTTTGGGATTGCTCCTGGGGAGCCCAGCATGTTAGTGTTGATGGATCTAGGCTCTAACTCTGCTGAGGGTTTTTCTGATAAGTCCTGTAAAATGCTATTCAAACACAGAGGATGTGTTCATAAAGTGTCAGACAAAATTCCTTAATTACAATGTTTAAGCTTGATTCATTAGAAGACAGGGAACAGAAAGGAGGGGGAACATCTTCTTAAAACCTCTGTTCTCTCTCCCAAGACTGAACAGATTTTAATTTTTTTTACTCTAATAACCAGGACTATAAAAGTCTTTTTCCTTTTCAAAAATATCAAACATCTTTTTAATAACATGTAATGAAGAGGCTGTGGTTTAATAATGCAGTTCTTCTACCCCAGTTCTGATACTTTTTTTATAGTGCTCATCTAAGTCACTAAAAGGAATTAATATTTTATTGCTTTCTATGAAAAATGCATAATGCCTCTCCCATAGCTTTTCAGCAAGGTTTCAAACTTTAGTTACTGCAGTTCAGAATGGAATTTCTCTTTGATTTTGCTCTCACTGGAGTCAATTAGCCCCTGTGGAAAAATCCTAAATTATTTGTTAACAAATTAAGAGCACCCTTAAATTTGTCATGGAAACTGATTTTGAACTGGTGCAGCTCAGCTACTGTCATAGTTCAGTTTCACAGCCCTGAAAAAAACCAGATATTTCAGTTTCTCCTTCTAGAACTTTGGATTAAGTAGCCCCTGATTTTTAGGAATGAGGATTTCTTTACAAAAATATAATCTCATAACTCTTTTTTGTTATATCCTGTCTGTGCAATAGGCCAGCCAAACCCTGAAAACTAAGTATTTGCAAACAAGACTTCATTAGACCAACATTGTCAATTAAGCAAACATAACCAAACTGACAGATCTGTGTAATCAAAACTACTGTTGACATCTTGACGTTGGATGAAAAATAAGCAACCTCACTTGATTATATGAAGAGCTTAAGCATCCCTAAAGCAGACAGATTAATTGCCAGGCATCTAAAAATAAATGAAGTATTCCAGGCTTTTAAAAGCAAACAAACCCCCTCTCATTTCCAGTAGTTTCTCAGGAGCAGATTCTCTAGGATATTTCCCAAGGGAACCATTTCACATAACGATAGTGATCCTAATCCTGTAGTGTTTTACCCAGTTGAGAAGTGTTCCTTTAGCATTTTTAGCATAAATAGCACCTAATGTAAGGAACGGTTTGACTAAATGATTGGTAAATGTGGAATTCTGGACTTTACATCTTTGGTAGAGACATTGCTATTAATATTTAAGAATAATAAAAAAAAACCCCATAGATAGCTCAGGACAGAAATAGCAGTAACTGTATTTCATTTTGTAAGGCATTTTGAGCTGTCGTCAAAGCCAGCTATTGGAATGGAGCCTTAAGGATCCAATCTATTTTTGTGAGCCCAAAGTGACCAATAATTCTGCAAATAAAGATGCTGAGGCATTTGCAACACCTGATGCCCAGGCTGTAGGGACCATTGTAGCCCAGTAAAATGCTCGGTGTATGCTTCCCAAACAATGTACGAGGAAGGTTAAACAAGTAAAAGATTTCCCAAGCCTTCTAAGAAGTGGTCCTGCACAGATCTGTTTTTCTGCAGCCAGCCAGTGCTCTCTAACAAACAGGAGTACCCACATCCCATGTCAACACTGTAAGGATCAGACTGCTTTCCACTCCAGTGGGTCTCCTTGACAGATATTTCTGCAAGGTAATGCAAGTACATGTCTTGAAACAGGACTGCTCTCTCCCCGGTCTCCTTGATATCTACTATGGATAACACTGACCTGAGATTCATTTCTTTGCCTGCATTATTAGAAGGATATCAGTGCTACTGAAACCCCATTAAATGGATTTGCTACCAGTGTTCCTTCAATTACATGTAAGCCTATCCAGCTTACACTGGTAGATCTAGAGATATCCGTGGCCATGCTATATACTGCTATGAGGAGATGTCTCATCTGCTCTTGATTTCTGAGATATGTGGAAAATCGCAGATGGATCTAGCTGAGGCAGAGCACTGTACCAATAAAGCAATATGAAGCTGCACAGACTCAGATGAATCCACCTGACCTCTTACACCTAACAAAATGATAACCTGAAGGAACACCATGTGTCTGTCTTCCCCTTTTTCTTAGTTCTCTGCGTCAGAAATACGCTGGTGACTTACTAGATGCATGCCATTAAGGGGTTTGGTGCTTTAACTGTGCATTTATTTCTCTCCCCATTTTCCCTGACTGCTTCTAAGGAGAAAGAAAATTTGACAGTAGTTCTTTATGGGAACCACAAGGCTGAGCAACAAAATCTTGTGTCTTTCCCTTTTCCCAGTGCTTGGCTGCCAGAGATGTTTCTGAGTGAGGCATGTGGGGAGGTGGTTGCTGTGCATCCCCACTTGAGAATTGCTCCTGAGATTCAGTGTTCCTCTGAAGCTGAAACCTTGTGACACCCAAGGATCCCTCCCTCCAGTCATCCCAGGGAAGAGAGGAGGAGGACATTAAAAACTTTCTCCCTATAAAATCTCCATGTTTGACAACATGCATTTTCCATCTGAAAACTGCTCTGACAGAAGTCTCCTGCCAGCCCTGGTTAAAATGTAATTCCCGAATCCTTGTAAATAAAGAAAGACTACCATCTTCATTGTTTGAAAGAAAGGATGTCTGATCCCCATTTTTTAATTCACAGGAAGATGAGTAAAGGAAACTCCAGTAAAGAAGCACTCAGTATCTGAACCCAGAGTGTTATTGACTATCCTTGGGTAAACATGCGGAAATTCCACTGCAGCGATCAGGAGCACTGCGAGTAAACACTACGCTAACTGAGGTCCAAGGGACCCACAGAGCACTGGGGAAGACTGCTCAATCCTTGGATGATACCCATATGCAAAACTTGACCCTTGATCAGAAGGAACCCTTCTGAAGGTCAGCATTTGTGTGCTCCAAAATCATAGTGATGAGTGTACTGCACATAAAATCAGAGGCACACACCAATATTGCAAATCAGATAAATGGGCGAGGACGAAAAAGTAGGGATCATGATGAAATACATTTCTTTCTCTGCTGTTCCCAAGGGATCAGCATTAGCTGCAAGAGCCTACACCAGAGAATTCCATACAGACTTCCAAGCTTTACACGTTGACAAAACATCTCATTGATTTCTTAGGAAGCATAGTGATGTCTCCACAGGAAAAGGGGGAGGGGGGCAGGGGGACGGGACAACGAAAACCAGAAACTTACTTTTTTTCCTTCTATGCTTACTGCAGAGGTACTATGTTTGGTCTCAAGTTCAAATTTTTACCCCAGACAGAAAGAACGTTACTTCCAGAGAAGACTGAAATTATGCCTGAGCTCATTAGTATCTTTCCATGAGGAACTGCTGCATTTGTGTAGAATAGAATAGAATAGAATAGAATAGAATAGAATAGAATAGAATAGAATCATTAAGGTTGGAAGTGACCTCAAGGATTCTTGGTATACACTGAAAAAAGGAATTCTTATTTTCAAAAAAGGTTCTTACCACTTGTCAGGATCACAGTCTTCAAGGTGCCTGACTTTAGACATTCAAAATTAATGCACTTCTGAATCATTAGTCCTTTTTTCAAAACCAAGATGCACAGACCATCTCAACCTGACTGGCATTAAAGGGAACATTCTGCCGAGTACAAAGATCTTCTGATCAAGTTGTAAAGGAGGTAAAACTCTTTACCAGTAAAGTGACAGGAGGTGAATACCTCTGGCTTCATGTAAAACAAAAGGTGTATTGAGCCTGAATTCTTCAGATGAAAGAACCCTTTCATTCCAGGGTAATTTGGGTACAGATTAAATGAGCAGGCTCTTTCTCAGAACATAACCATCTTTTTTCTCTCTGTTACATTCAGTCAGGTCATATTCAGTACTGAAAGTTTGCTGGAACTGTCTGCAAGTCCCTATTTTTGAAGGGTCATTTTAGAAATAATAATTACATATTTCAGTATTGTCTTCCACCCAAACTTCTTGACTCACCTTTAGCATTGCTGTAGGATTCACCTTTACTCTGTCCATGTATGAGGGTAGTTATTAAAGTCAAATAACTGTAGGAAGGATTTGTACAAATCTCCAGGTGTATGCATGCATGTTTACATGCACATGTTTGGTTGCAGGGCTGTGGTTACTTACAGAATTACTCAGTGATCACAGAAATACGTATCCTTGTAAATTTATGCATGAACATGTTTTTGAATAATTTAGAAACTTTTTGCACAATATATATGAAAATGTATGTTAAAAAGTGTTTAATTCACTATTCTCTCTTCACGGATTACTTTTCTACTTTAGTAGTTTCAGACACTGGAGAGCAAATGACCAACACACAGCAGGAATAGTGAAGGGTGTAAGGTTTACCTTAAAGCAAGCAGTTCAGAGACAGTCTGTAGAATAACATGACTTCAACTCTGCTTTTCACTGCAAAGTTTCAAATATTTATTTCAAGAGAAATCAGGACTGGGTGGCTCCAGAGTCTGAGTTAGATTTGTTCTAGAATTTATTCAGAGAAATCAGCTCAGTGAGTTTTAAATCAAGGCTTTTGAAGATGAGCAGTCATATTTTTGGTGCACAGATACTCAGCACTATCTCTAAGTTATCCCCATTGGTATCTTCTCCAGATGAATGACCAAAAACCAGATATTTCCCTAAAAAGCATACTGCTTTGGAACAGTGATGGTCCCCTTTTCGTAGATGATGAATAGACCTAGCAAGCTGAGGGCCAGAAGACACAAAGCATGTCAGCAAGCTCCAGAGCTGAGGTTATCTTTGCCTCAGTGCAATGCTCCAATAAATCCATATTCATGTGTGGCAATGTGCCATCATTCTCTTGTAACATATAGCACCTCTCAACTGGTCATTCTTGGATGCAGCATTCAGCTAAGGGACCTCTAGCTAGAAGGGTGGAGACAGACAGAAATTTGTGCCTTTAAAGTGGATTTGTTTCAGATAAGAGATAATTCCAAAAAGCTTATCCCCTCAATCCTCCCCCTCCACACACTCCTTGCCCCAGATGTCCTATTCTCCTCATGGAGTTCCCCAACTTGCATGTGTCTTTCAGGCAGGAAGAATGGTAAAATACTATAAAACTACAGAAATCTTTCCCATCCATTAATGCAGTCAGAGGGAAAATCAAGAAATTAGATATTAGAAGCAAGGTTCTGCCTTCAAAGAAAGATGCAGTGTTTTTCACATATGACAGAGGACACCTGCTCACACTTACACCAGCATCATTCAGAAGTAATCCAGCTGAAATGAACTGAGCAGCATAAGCACTGAACTCACTGTAAACAGGATCAGGCCCACATGCTCTTTAAAGGACAAAGGCAATAATACATTCTGAGACTTGACTCCAATTTCACAACAGCCGGATGGAAAGAAAGTGTAGCCTCCAAGTCTGCCACACTTCTCAGAGCTTGAGACACTAAAGAGAGTGTGAGAGTACAAAGTATAGGCTTGTAATTTAATTTATGTTTATTTTGGTCCAAGGTTGAGGTCAATGCACAATGAGGAGGTTATCAGATGACTCATTAGCCCAAGCGCTGTGCTGAGATAAAGTTAGTACTGTGCCTACTGGGAAGATGTAAGATTGTCAGATGGCTAGGGTACAGCCTTATATAATTCATTTCTATTCCTGAAGTATTTTCTTGACCAAGTCTGAGAAGGGAAGGAATATTCTTTTGTAGAATTGTGGGGGGGAAATCACAATATGCTTAGCTGAATTGACAAGAAATCTCATTCAATTGCATTATTAATGTAAATTACTTGCACTGTTTAACACTTACCATGACGATAATATATACAGCAATATCCAGATTTTTTTTCTACCTGACAAAATACAGATGTACATTTCTAAGCAGCAGTTCCTTGCTGTTTTGGCTAATTGATAAAACAACAGTAGGACAAAAGCTTAAGAAACCCATATTTTTTTGGCTTCATTTAAGTCCAAAGCAAAACCTCTGTGTTTTCTCCATGGAAACAGAATAGGACTCCTGACTGTCATGGAGGAGACACAAAAATAAAAAGATGACCCAGACAGGATGTCAAGGAAATGTGAAACAGATGCTGTACCCATATATTTGAACATAAACCTATAGGAAATCCAGTCAAAATGTTTTAGCCATGATTATCCATCCTTTTAGATGAAAGATAAAAATCACCTAAAAGATAAATAGCTAGTTCAGTGACTCTTTTAAAAATAGATTAATCTTCATCACAAAGCAATACTTGCAAATATTTTTTTATCAATTGGTCACAAAGCGTGTTGTTCTGCTGTACTGTAGACAGGGTCATCCTACTGGAAATGGGAAAGGTCTGACATCTCTGTGAGGAGCTGCCCTTGCCAAAATTCCCTGAATAGACCCATGGAGAGCTTTTGAGCATTTGGAGATACTTCCTACTTCAATGCCATGCCTAAGTCTACCACAGAAGTGACTTTTGCATGTCGTGTGTCACCTTCCTGGCTTGCACAGGTGAGTACACCTAACTGTATGAACACAGGGTGATGTTGCACCCAGTCAGTTCTCATGAGATTGGCTTTGCTCGTGGGGAATACACCAAAATGCACATTACATGGACATTTTCCTTCATTGCTTTCCATATCTGTTTCTGACCAGAAGCTTCACAACTCTTAACTTATGTCTCAACATGAGCTTTTTGAGCCCTCCTCTATACTGGATGATGTCCCAATAGTTTGATTTTCCTTAGCTGCAAGTTATGACCATGTCAAGTGTGAATGATATCTCAAAGATTCTCATAAGGGTGGTGGGCAAGGTGTGGAAGGAAAATTAATCCATGCAGAGATGAGGGTTTCTTGGCAGAAGCATTAAATATGAATGAATGATAAGTGTACTTTGCTTTGGAAAAAAAAAAAACAAACAAACCCAAACCCAAAAACACAACACCCCACAAATTGAACCCTAAAACAAAACCAAAAACCCACAAAACCAAACTCATAGTTAATTTCTTTCTGCTCTTTGTCTATACTACAACATCATATTAACTTTTTCTTAGGTTGTGTAAAGGCCCATCTCCACAACACAAAGGAGCACAGAGGAACAACAGTTGGGGAAAACCCCAGTAACCTGAGCAGAACCATTGGAGTACTCCTACCCAGCTCCCTCCAGGGCTGCCAGTGGACAGTGACCAGATCCATTTTTGGGGAGTGAGACCTTCCACGTGAGTCAACTGAAGAGACTCTCTAAGTCATCTTACAGATGAAGGGGAATTACTGTCTATGTGGATATGGGAATCATTACAGTATGCTAGGAAGAGTATTTTAGGATTCTACAGGACTAGAGTGGGGCTGCAAGCCTCAGGGTTAACATGCCCAGGTGCCAGCAGCTGGGAAGACTGGGGGGTCCAGGGACCAGCTCCTGGATACACTGGTTGTCTAAGACCAGCTGCTGAAGGGATTCATATTGTATGGATATTGTATATCTGTTATATTCATATTGTATAACCATTAACAGGCTTTAGTCCTCAATAGGCAGTGAGGGGAACAGGATGAGGCTGTGGGTGCTGTTTGTGCTTGCCTGAATACTGTGTTTTCTGTATGTTTTGATTTGTGTGGCTAGACATATATATGTGTACGTGCATATGTATATATGTACTGTGTATATGTGTATGTATGTGTGCCTGCGCACCTCACACACGCTCAAACTTGGCAGCGGCTGGACCTGGGGATAAGAAGCTGCTGTTAATGTGGGAGAATGTTACTGTTTGGCCCTTTTTTGATGAGTAAGTATCACTGCCTATGTCCAAAGCTGGTATATGATTAGTTTCAGCCCAGCTGCAAGGAATTACATGAAGTCCCCGTCCAGAAAATTGCTCTTCTTTGCTCTGCCTGCCCTCATCTCCATGCCAAGCTTCACAGATGCTGAGATACAGTATGTCTTCCTTGTCTTGGTCTTCACCAACAAGCTCTTCCAGGCCTTTGCACCTGGAAAGACAGGACAGGGAGACACAAGTCATGGATCTTGAGAAGTCTTAATCCATGCAAGTCCATAGGACCAGACTGGGTGGATCTGAAGGTGCTGAGGAAGCTGGATGATATCATAGTGGGAACAGTTTCATCTTGTCTGAAAGGCAGATCGGGGGTTTTCCTGGTGACTGAAAAAAGGCAAATATTGCACTTACCTTCAGAAAGGGCAAGAAGGACTACCCAGTACACTACAAGTCAGTCAGCTTCATGCTGGTAAAGCTGGGAAAATCTAGGAGCAGGTCCTGTTGGAAGCCACTTCTGGGGTTATGAAGGAGAGGAAGGTGACTGGGAACAATCAGCATGGATTTACCAAGGATAAATCAAACTTGAACAAACTGATTAGGATCTGTGATGAAAAGACTAGCTATGCAGCCAGGGGAAGGCCGTGGATGTTGTTTATCTTGACTTCAGCAAAACTTTCATCGTGTTCTCCAACACCCTTGTATCCAAGTTGGGAAGTTATAGTCTACATGGGCAGTAGTAGCTGAGTGAAAGACTTGCTGTATTGTTTGGATCAAAAGTGTATTTGTTAACGGTTTGTACTCTATCTGCAGCCTGGTTACGCGTGGAGTGTTGTAGGAATCTATTCTAGTCAATAGCCCCGTCCCTGTTCTGTTCAATGTCTTCATCAAACATGCACAAAAGGAAACAGAGTACACTCAGAAAATGTTTGAAAGTGATACCAAACTGGGGATGTAGCTGTTACCTACTGAAAGGAGATTGTAGCCAGGTGGGTGTTGGTCTTTTCTCCCAAGCAACAGGTGATAGGACAAGAGGAAACGTCCTCAAATTGCTCCAGGGGCAGTTTATATTGGATATTAGGAAAAATTTCTTTACCAAAGGAGTGGTCAGGCATTGGAACAGGCTCCTCAGAGAGGTGGTTGAGTCACTGTCCCTGGAGGTGTTCAAAAAAGCATGTAGACGTGGCACATCTGGACATGGTTTAGTAGACATGGTGGTGTTGGGTTGATGGTTGGACTTGATGATCTTAGAGGTCTTTTCCAAACTTAAAGATCTGTGATTCTATGATTCTACACTCAAGGGCACAGCTGCCATTCAGAGGGGCCTAGACAAGCTGCAGGAAGTGCCTATAGGAACCTCAAGAAATTTGATTTAATAAGTGCAAAAAATCTTGTACCTAAGATGAACTAACTACCTGCTATGGTCTGATTGGCTTTGAAAAGGAACTGGATGTCCTAGTCAACAGTGAACTAAACAGAAATCAGTGGCACACCGTGGCTGTGATGAAGGCTAACAGCATACTAGTGTGTATTAAAGAGGAAAATATTTATTTACTATTCCCAGGTTTGGATCCTTCAATGCAAGAAAGACAGACTGGAATGAGTTCAGCAGAGGTGCACCAATATTGTCTATTGGTGCATAGAGCATAGAGAATTTGTCCTGTGAGGAGAGGCTGAGTGAGGGAATGGAGCTTGATTATACTGAAGAAGGTAAAGCTTTGAAGATACCTTAAAGCCACCTTCCAATTCCTGACAGGCTGTTACTGAGAATAAGGAGCCAGGCTCTCAGGTTTCCAGCTACAGAACAATAGGTAATGGTCATAAATGGTTTTTATTGGATGTTAAGGGTGGGAAAAAATTCACAGCAATATAACAAAGCATTGGAACAGCTTGTCCAGAGATGCTGTGCGGTCTCTTTCCTTAAAGATTTTCAAGACCCAGCCTCACAGTGTTCTGCACAGCCTGGTCTGACTTCAGAGTCAATCGAACTTTGAGCAGCAAGTTGGACTACTGACCTCCAGAAATCCCTCCTAACCCAAATCGTTCGGTGATTCTAAGCTATGGCCCTGAATCACACCTTAGCTTAAGCACCTGGTAGCTGCTCAGAGGCCTGTGCAGCACTGAATGGCTTTGTGGTCTGTCCAAACACAGGGAAACTAATAAAGAAGAGTATATTGCTTCCCTGCTTCTGAGGTTGCCCAAAATTGTCAGGTGGAAACACAATGGGAGACCAAGACCACAAACCTTTTTCTTGAAACAATGCATCTGTAGTGGAATATTCACATTTTCAGGCAAAACAGGGTTTTAGGGCTTTCAAAAGACAAGAAAAAATCTGAGCCACTCAGTTTCTAAACAATCATTAACCCCCCTAAGGAATTTTTCATATCCTGAACTCCAATTTGAGGCCTGACTATCCTAAGGATCAGTGGAACAAAAGCCTTTTAATCTGTTCTAGAAGTATAGGTGCCAAATATAGATCTGGCTTAAACTATTAAAGTATAATATGCTAATTAATTTTAAAAGCAACAAGCCAATTAATCTATTTTTTTTCTGCAGTTGTAGGCACATTCTCTTCTTCAGAGGTGAATTCCTGCAAAGCTACTTCATGCTACCTATTGTGGGATGATGAGTTAACACAGATAACAGGATATACTTTTCAAGGGCTCCCATGTCATAGAAACTCCATCTTCGGAGGTCTTCAAGATTCAGGCAGGCAAATCCATGACTGATATGACCTGGTGTTGGCTGGCAAACTGCCCTTGCAGGAGGACAGACTAGAGATTTCCAGAAGCACCCTCCAGCCAACACTTCTATGATTTTTCAAAAGCCTCTCAACATGACTGGTATCTCGCTGGTCATATAGAAGTGCATATAGAAGTCGTATAGAATACACCTTTTAAAAGTCTGCAAGCACTCCACTTACTATCCTAATCACAGAAGTCCTTTTCTCCAACACATGCATTTTCCAGCAGCAAGATGGAGAATCAAATCTACATGAACAAGAGTAAACTCTGGAGTCAAGGGACTAATATCTCCTCATGCAGTCTCTGTTAGAGAGTCAGATAGAAAAATTGCTGTGCACGTCAGCTTGAAAAATGGTCTTTTTTTGCTAAGTTTCCTTGCTTTTAATGAAAAAAAAAATTTAAAAAGTGCTATTTGAAAAGTCTCCTGAGTACATTTGTATGAAATAGATTATGCTTCTTATTCATTAATTTCAGATCAAAGCTCTTCATTTTTTCAGTAGGGAACCAAAGGGATCGGGTAGAGTAAATGTCCTCTTCTCTCCAATTTCATGTGCAAACAACTGAGTTTTCAGGCTGGGAAGATATGATTCTGTAGTTTTATTGCAAAAGAAAAATCTACATTTATATCCTGTTCTTCACACAGATTATTTTGCTCTTTCTCAATATTTTTTTAGTGTGATGATTATATCTAACTAGAGATGGCCTGACTGACATTGTCATAGTCGTGAAGGTCACTGCCAGGGACAAACTGAATAGGAGAGAGCGGAATAGGTTTGTACCATTGGAGCAGGTCTCGTGATGCATCGCACTGGTCACTGCTATTGGGGGCATAAAGTCCCATACTTGCATGTAGGACATACCTACACCTCCTTCCCCTTCATGTAGTCACATGAATAATGACTCAATAATTCTTGGTTCTCCTTTTCTATCTACAGTTCAGTATCTTTTCTTCTATTTTCTGTTCCGTCTGCTTCATCAGTCCATCCTATAGAAGGCAGTCTGCCTTGCTGTGGTGGTGCAGGCCCCATGGCCACTCTGAGAGCTCAGGATAACCCCCCTTGTGCTACTATCTTGGAGACAAGTGCAGTGACTTGGGTGAAAGAGACTCTCTGGCCACATGTGGGCCATCTGTTGCCTGAATTGTCTACCAGAGTAAACTCAGCAAGAACTATGGCCAGAATGGAGAATACTGACCAAAGCAAATCATCTTGAGATCCTATAAATAGTGATCAAAAACAGATCTTTAGAGCTCTCTGGAACCGCAGTGGGCTGTGTGACCTAGTATCTCCCCTGCACTGATATGCCTCTCAAGGGAGATTTTCAAGGATTCGAAGATCATCTGTTGATGATTTCAGGAGCACTCAAAGGCCTGGTTGCATGAGGTTCACCGACCATCCATAGATGAATGCCGGCACATAAAAGTGAGTAATTCATGAAACTCATGAAAAGGGAAATTTTCATCATAGTTAATCCGTGTGTGTGTGTGTGCGCACACACATGTGTGCACACAATTTGGTTCAGAACTATTTGCCTGTCTGTCTGCGTGTAATTTGGTTCCGGATTGTTTGCCTGTCTGTACATGTGATCTGATTTAACCTCCATCCATGTGTGCAAGGCTGCTGTAAGTTTCAGGTGACCCTTGCCATTCTTAAATCTTTAATTAAGTCACTATTTTGATTGTAATAAATTCCATTGAATCACTCAGTTAAATTAGCTGACGATTAAGTGCTATTAATAATTATATAATCTAATCTTGTGATCTATCTCAAAAATATTAATAAATCCTAAATTGCTGCTAAACCAAAGCCCTGTAAGAAAATCTTATTTGCAACACTTGCACATAGGAATTCACGTGCTTGATCAAATAAAGTAATGTTAGAGAGGCTAGGAAATGCACAGCTACATTGTACTGTCATAGCTAGCTCAAAGGGGAATATATTATGCTGTGTGGCAGTGTCCTAATAATTGTTTCCTCATGTCCTAGGAGACTGAGTCACAGCCTCTGCCAGAGTTCTGCTGGGACAGTGTGATTCTATGTCTGTTAATACTCTGAGCAGTTTCTGTAAGACACCATCCTCTTCCAAGTTTTAAGTAACTTCCTAAGTACTCAGATATCCTAGAAAAATACAGTTTGGAAAGGACCTCCAGAAGTCTCTATTCTAACCCACTCCTAACAGCAGGATCGATTTCAATGCCGCAGCAAGTTGCTCAGGGCTGTGTCTAGTTGAATTTTGAGTATTTCCTAGCATGAAGATGCCACAGCATCTCTGGACACCTGCTTTAGTGCTGCACCACTCCTGGGGTAAGGGGACAGGTGGAAGAACGGTCCTTCTGTCAGGTGAGAATTTCCTTTGTTGCAGCATATGCCAGTTGCTTCTTTTCCTTTCACTGTGCACCTCTGCAGAACTTCCTGTGTCTTCTCCCATTTCCATTTGGTAGAGGAGAACTCCAATTAGATCTACCACAAAACTTCTCTACTTCAGGCTGAACAAGCTTAGCACCCGCAGCCTCTCCTGGTACATCCTGTGGTCCAGCCCCCAACCATTTGACTTGCTCTCCATTGGACTCACTCCAGTTAGTTGATAAACCTCTGTTACATGGGGAGGCCCAAAGCTGGGCACAGCACTGCAAAAGCGACTGAGTGCTCTGTAGAGGGGAATGAACATTTCTTCTGAGGTGCTGGCTGTGCTTTTGAACATTTCAATGTTCAGCTGGCCTTCCTCACCACAGCTACTGACTCATGCTCAACTTGTTGTCCAGCAGGAATCCCAGGCCTTACCCTGCAGAGCTGCCCACTAGTCAGTCAGTGCCCAGCCTGTACAGGCACATGTGGTCATTCCATCCTAAATCTTCCCATTTGTCTTTGTTGAACTTAATGAAGTCATGGTTGACCCAATCCATCAGCTCATGGAAGTCTAAGTTATGTTCACGGTTCAATAAGTTCCTAGGCTTAATACAGGAAGAGCTAGATGAATTGTCATATCCACCATCATTAAACATGTTAGACTAGACATACTATTCTATGACATTTCCAAAAATAAAATAAGTAGATACTTTACATCCATATTAAAACATTGCCCAAAGGTCGCAGGCAACATACAGGCTATATTATGCTCCACTGCTGTACAAACACCGCCAGAAATTGTTCCTGTCCAAACTAGTCATTCAGATTTAAATCCCATGCAACTGATGTCTGTCATACTCCTGTTTGGAAATTTATCTGCTGATAAGAAATACACAACCAGTCAAGTTTTGCTCCCATGAGTTGTGTCAAAAATAAAAAGTTTAATCATGAGGTCAGACCAACATTTTTGTACCAGCTGCCAATGTTAAATGAGATTTTCTAACCAAGGCAGAAAAGCTTAAGACCAAAGATTTATAATAAGAATGCTATTTTGAAATTTTAGTCCACAAAAGCCTGGAGCTTCCCACTTAGAAGAAGGGAACTGTACAAGTGCATGTTTGCAGACTCATAGCACTATCATTATGGAGTTGGATTTACTACTGGGGGTGCAGGAGAAACCCATGTCAGACATGTTATCTGTTATCCAAGTACCTCAGCTTTTTACTATTTTGATAATAATCTGCTAATGTTACATTTTTTATGTTGGCTTCCAAAGTTATCAAAAACTGTCATTTAACACACAGATAAGATCATGGCCTGAAAGTTACACAGCAAGATTGAAGCAAAGATGATCCAATAAGCCACAGAGTTCATTCTAAATAGCATAGTTTTAAGAGAAGATAGTTGAAACTTTCAAACTGGCATACTTTATGATAGTATAAACTGTATTTTACAATAATTGAGTCTGTCTGCATTGACATTTTAGACCAATTTCCCAAAGTTAAATGAGCATATATGAAGTTACCATTTGTCCGAGAATCTTGAGGCACCAACCACTTAGAGCCAAGCTCTAACAATGTTTCGTACCTGTGAGATGAGAATGACTCCCCAGGAACACTGATGTTACCACACGGGATGCAAGGAGCTTCCATAAGACACCGAATAGCATCTGAGCAAAATCAGCCTTAGAAACCCTCGCTGACTCACTTCCTAGTGGCTTTCATGCCAGCATGTCTACAAACAGGTCATAAAACACAGCCTCAGAACAGGACTTGTGCTAAAAATATCCAAGAACTGCATTTTACTCAAGTGCCACCTGATTTCTCTCTGACCAAATCTTTGTCCTTGTCTCTCTAGCCATCACTGCCACCACTGGCCAATTTAAACAAAACACAACAGAAAGACATAAATCTCTGATATAATAAGCTTCCACAGAGGAGAGGAAACCTAGAAATTTCCCTTGTGAAGCAAAAAACCTCCATATTTTTTAATATAGAAGAATCCTTACACAATTCATCCTTGAATGCATGCATAGGAAATACAATTTGGTTGATTCCACCACTCAGATTGCTCCTGATCTGTGTAGCGGGGTGTTCATCTATGTGTTGCTTAGAAAAACATCAGGTTTCTAGTGATTAGGCAAGTAGCTAGCAAGCATGAAAAGTAACACAGAGAGCCTGCATTTTGATCTGTATTTTAAGAAATTCAGCAAAGGGTTTTCCTGCTGGATGGCCACATTTTAAGCCTACTGTGAGCTTGTGTAAGTGCTCTTAACATTTTCAAAAGCTAGGGAGACACATCTGGGGCTAAATCCCTGCCTGTTTCATGACATGTTCCTGGTTTTAGTCAGCAGGCGAATATAGACAGAACTTTGGGTGGGGGAAGAAGATGCAACTATTTGAAAAACAGAACTCTTTTCTGATTAATTTTGTCTCTTTCGTGTATAGTCTCCAAAAAGTACTTACAAGGAGCGAGTGGGATCTTCTCAATCTGAAAAGACCTAAGGCTTTGGGAAGGCCTTGTACCAGAAGGGAAAGATAAGGTGAAATCCACACATGCAGAGATGGACATACATTGATTTCAAAGCTGTAGGAATGATTCCTGAAGCACAGATAGATCACTTGGGTAATTTCATTTTTATGTTGTAGTAGGCTCATTTTCTCATCTAAAGGATTGTTTAAGGGCAGGGAAAGGAAAAAAAGAAAAGTATTTTAAAATTGTCCAAGAGGGATTTGGAAAAGTTTAACAAAACAAATGCCCACAAAACTTCATGGAAATTTAAAAAAAAATTAAATTGGCACTTTCATGTGGAAAAAGAAAGCAATGAAAGCAAGCCTGACATCAATAAATTCTGAAGTTCATCTAGAATTTCTGGAGCAAGTGTATCTCTTCAGTATCTACAATAAGCCATAGTGCTGGAACGAAGGCGATTTGTCAGCAAGTTCAGCCGTGTGCACTAAACCACAGGGATAAAAAAGCACTTCAAACACTGAGCACTTCTAATACCTCGCTGATCTCTCAGAAATCTGAAGATAAGCAGCAGCCGAGGCAGAGTGGTCCCAGGGTAGATTAAAGTGATTAAACAGAAGCGTGAACAGCTAGGTAGAAGAGAAAATCTCTTAAAAGAATGGGTAGCGAGCTTTTTAGCAGGTCTCGGGTTTGGGGTTTTTTTATTTCCTTGAAGGGTGCTGGAGAGCCCAGATGGAGCGCAGTGCCTGTCCTGGCCTCGGGGTGGCACAGCAGGTACAGGAACCCCATCCCCTAGGTAAAGTCCGACTCCCTGCACCCAAAAGCAAGGCTCCTGGTGCTGCGATTTCTGTATGTGATTTAGACTATTAAACATAAGCCTTATTACCTCTGTCCCTCCAGAGGAAGCCTGCAGCTGGCTGCAGCCAGGGATGCTCTGTCTGGTCTGGGGGGTGAAGAGCATCTACAGCATCAACACCAACCTAGGCAGGTGCACAAGCCAGTTTCATGAACGCTTGCACAGTGAGAACTCATAACTGGCTGAGGAAGAGAAATTCACCAGGAGGGAGGTGTCTTACTTCTTTCCATTCCAGTTTGTTTGGACACTTTTTGTTTTAACTCCATTGTGCTAGTTCTTGTAAAGAATGGTATTGCAAATGGCAGAGTTGCTTTGTCATCCAGTATCAGCATCTACCTGGAGAGTCTAAGACAAAAACTGGGTTCACAGAGCCCAGTTTCCTCTCTCAGGTAGCCACAGTGAAGAATTGTATTAGACTGTACCCCAATTTAAAGCCTGCACCAGCTCCTGTTCTCACTTGTTCAGCCATCAGGCTGTCTCATAACTGCACACTGAAACCATGCAAAAGCTGTCTAAATTGTGGTCTAGAAATATCTTCAGGCTCTGTTTAGACTATTAACAGCTTCAGGTGACTATCATCCACTGCAAACACAGATGTATATGTCATTGTTTGGTACCTTACTCCCTGGTTTCCCAGCAAGCACAGTAACCACACCATCACTCAATACATCACAGTGGTTTGATTCAAATTAAACTTTTTGACATTAGGAAAGTAACCAGGGTGGTGCCTTTCCTTCCTGTAAGAGTACACCTTACAGGGCAGATCACAACACTGTCAAGGGAGAGGCCTGAGCAAGAAGGCAGCAGCTGTACAACAAAATCGCTTAGTACTTCCGTAGGAATTAAGGTAAGAAGGGACTTCATGAGGTCGTCTAGGCCAATTCTCTTGTCCATAACTTCAAACTTCAATCAGATTGCTCAAAACTTACCTAGTTTTGAAACTCTGAGACGATGGAGGCTTCACTGCCAACGTTGAACCACTCTCACGGTGAAAATGTTTTTCCTTCATCACATCAGAGAAGATACAGGAGGCATCAGCAGAAATGTGAAATTGCAGTCTCAGAAAATTTTACTTCCTGCACAAGAAGATTTACACTAGAGCTATGCACAGCTGCATACAGAAATCTAAAATTAGTAATATATTCCCTAGTTTCAAATCTACATTAAGGGCCTCTCCTGCTGCAAATGTTTAAAATGCACAGGTTTCTACCTGAAGACAGCATACTAGGGTTTGCCGATAAAAAATAATAATTAAAAAATAGCACAACCAAACCAAACCAAAACCCCCCAAAAATGAAACATCAAATAATCAAAACTTCCTGATCACAATCCGTAAGAGAGAGAGAAAGTGAATATCCAAAACATCTTAGGGCTCCTGCTGTGGAGTTGCCAGTAAGTAATCAGGAAACCTTCTGCGTTTTTCCTTGAGATAGGCCGCAAAGTTTGCCCCAGAGCCATTAACTGCAGGAGCCAGTAGGCTCCAAGACTTGGTACTGGGTTAAAGTTAGGCCAAATTCTGCTTATTAATTAATAAGCAGAATTAATGAATTCTGCTTGCAGTTTTCTGGAACCAATATGCCATCAGATGCTGTATTTTCAAAGCTAGTATTGTTCTTTGAAAGCGTGGTTCCTTGACAATATTAAGGCAGCTTTCCTCTCGCTATTCCTTCCACAGAGAAAGGTCAACCTCCCACCTCTCAAGAAACTCTAGAAATGTTGGCACAGGACTGACTGATAGGAATGTTGCAGGCTCAAGTGTTTACATGGGTAAAAACTAATTTTGCAAAAATCAATAATTCCTTCTAAGGTTTCTCAGCCATATGGACAATCAAATGTAATGTCCTTGCCTGTGGACTCAATAGGCATTTCATGCAACCTAGCAGAAACAAACACTCCATATCCTTCAAAACTGGCTCAGGTAGATGCTAATTTGTACATTCCCCAACCTCCCTGCCCCCATAACCTCATTTTCAAAACCAATGAACACCAAATATTACCACTTTAAATGACATCAAATCTTTTCCAGCCCTTTTTCTTCTTTAAGAACTTGTGTACATTTTCAGCTTTTTTACAGACAGTGTCTGGTATAAAACATTGTTTCTTTAGGTGAAGAGGGCAAGGGGATCTGGTTGCTTTGTAGCTTGGTTTGGTTTTTTTCTCGTTGCCAAAAATATGTGGGGTTGAAATCAGAAACTGTCACTTCTAGAAGGACTGCTTATTTGGCTATGATAATAAAGAGCCCCATCATTAGTTTATTAATAGGCTTCTTCAGAATGACTTGGAAATTAATCAAAAATTGGGTGAACTAGAGGACTGGAATTATAGAAAGGAGATTAAATAAATTAAGTATAATAGTGTATATTTCGAGATCAATAAGAATTTCTCCTCCCTACTATGTGTTCATGGGCTGGAAAAGAATGAAGATAAGTCTTTACCGCTAAGGCTGACCCTCAGGAATCCCAGACCCTGGAAGTAGCAGAGAAAGTCTGGAGAAAGGAAGACCTTCTCTTGGTCAAGGAGGATTGGGTTAGAGATCATTTAGGCAAACTAGACACCCACAAATACATGGGCCCCAATGGGATGCACCCACTCAGGGAGCTGGCAGATGTTATTGTTGAGCTACTCTCCATCATCTTTAAAAGGTCATGGACAACAGGAGAGGTGCCTGAGGACTTGAGGAAAGCCAATGTCACTTCAGTCTTCAAAAAGGGGAAGAAAGAGGACCCAGGAAACTACAGGCCAGTCAGCCTCAGTTCCATTCCTGGAAAGTTGATGGAACAGCTCACTTTGGATGTGATCTCTAACCATGTGGCTGAAAAGAAGGTTATTGGGAATGGTCAACATGGATCCCCAATGGGAAGTTATGCTTGACCAATCTGATAGCCTTCTATGATGGCATGACTGACTGGGTAGGTGAGGAGAGAGCCATGGATGTTGTACATCTTGACTTCAGTAAGGCTTTTGACACTGTCTCCCATAACATACTCATAGACAACTTTAAGAAGTGTGGGTTAGATGAGTGGACAGTGAGGTGGCTGAATGGCAGGGCTCAGAGAGTTGTGATACGCAGTGCAGAGTCCAGCTGGAGGCCTGTAGCTAGCAGTGTGCTTCAGGGGTCAATACTGGGTCCAGTCTCGTTCAACATACTCATTAATAACCTGGATGAGGGGACAGAATGTACCCTCAGCAATTTTGCTGATGATACAAAACTGGGATACACCAGAAGGCTGCTCTGCCATTCAGCAAGACCTGGACAGGCTAGAGAGGTGGAGAGGAACCTTACCAAATCCAATAAGGGCCAGTGTAGGGTCCTGCACCTAAGTAGGAATAACCCCAAGCATCAGTACAGGTTAGGATTTGAAGTGCTTGGAAAGCAGCTCTGCAGAAAAGGACCTGGGAGTCCTAGTGGACAACAAGCTCTCCATGAGCCAGCAGTGTGTCCTCATGGCCAAGAAGGCCAGTGATATCCTGGGATGCATCAAGAAGAGCATGGCCAGCAGGTCGAGGGAGGCTATCCGCCCTCTCTACTCTGCCCTGGTGAGACCACAGCTAGAATATTGTTCTGGGCTCCCCAGTTGAAGAAAGACAGGGAACTACTGGAGACAGTCTAGTGGAGGGTAATGAGGATGATTAGGGGGCAGACGCGTCTCTCATATGAGGAAAGGCTGAGAGAGCTGGGTCTGTTTAGCCTGGAGAAAGGAAGACCCAGAGAGGATCTCATCAATGCTTATAAATGTTTAAAGGATGGATGTCAAGAGGATGGGGCTAGTCTCTTCTCAGTGGTGCCCAGTGACAGGTCAATGAGGCAATGGGCCCAAACTGAAACACAGGAAGTTCCGTCCGAACATGAGGAAAAAATTCTTTACTGTGAGGGTGACGGAGCACTGGCACAGGCTGCCCAGAGAGGCTGTGGAGTCTCCTTCTCTGGAGATATTCAAAACCCTTCTGGACACGATCCTGTGCAACCTGCTCTAGGTGATCCTGCTCTAGCAGGGGGGTTGGACTAGATGATCTCCAGAGATCCCTTCCAACCCCTACCATTCTGTGATTCTGTGAAAATGAGAACTCCATTTGCTGTTTGATTACAGGATGATTACGAGACATCAGTAGGACGAGACTATGAAAGCAGTTAAGAAAATCCTAGAATGTATCAGGAAAAGCATTTCCAGCAAATAGCAAAATAGAAATTACTTTGCACTAGGTATTAGTAAGTCTTCCTTTGTAATACTACATAAGTGAATCTAATCCCAGTGTTTGAAGGAGGAATTACTATAGCGGATGCAGAGCAAACACAAGTAGGATGATCCAGGAAGGAGATCATATGAAAAGAAACTAAAAAAAATGCTTACGTTATTTAGTTTAACAAAATGTATTTGAACAGGGGGTATGATTGCTTCTTTATTTTCACAGGAGATAAAATACAAAGGAGGAGGAACTTCTAAGCTAAAAGACAATGTTGGCAGAAGAACATATGGCTTGTTTATTTATACTCCCCAAGGAAGGATGTGGGCTGAAAATTTGGGAGAAGTTTCTAACGATCAGAGCTGTGAAGTTCTGGAACAGCCTTCTGGGACTGGGGGGTAAAAGAGCTATTTTTGATATAGAGCTTGACCAGTTCTTAAATTGTAGGATTTAAGAGAACACTTGCAATACTGTGAACACAAGCGTGATGGTTAAAGAAGTCATAGGAGCAAAGGAGTCATAGGACAAGAGTCTGAGTGTTCCTGCTCAGACTTCTGGTCCTTGACACTGCATTAAAATTTTAAAGAGTGCTGGACAAGGGATGGGGACAGGAGAGAAGAGAGAGGGGAGAGAACAGTGAATGCTTTAACTTTTTTGAAAACCTTAACACCACCAATGTTTCTTAGTGGCAGATCTTTTGGTAAATAACTTTGCTCATTAACATAAAATGAGTCAGAAAGTGTAGATCAAGCTTTTTTATTACCGTTAATAATATGGGCCATGTGTATATTTTTATAAGACTGCAGCTGAGAAAAATTCAGGCTGGTAAAGAGCAAATAAACCAACTAAACCACTTGAAAACAGAGAAATTTGAGACAACCTGCAACAACAAATCTCAAGCATAATCTGATGTGATTTTCCTGTACACTCCTAAAACTGTAAACACCACTTTGCTATTCAGCAGTGGACAGAAAACTACAAAAGTGGCAGACAGCCTTCAACCAGGCCCTAGTACCATTGCTGCCATCTTTCTTTTTCCACTTGGTCTCTCAGACTTTTCCATCTGCTTCTTTTTATTTCTTCCTTACACATTTTTTTCTTTATAGGGTTGGCCTTCTAGACTTTTCCTCTTTTAGTCTTCTTTTGCTGCAAAGCATTGTGGAACAGGGAAAGGTGTCAAAACTCATATGGAGGAAAAGAGGTGCACAAGACTAGAGCAGATGATCATAGGCCTACACACCGTGTGAACTATGTGTGTGTGAGAAAATACCATAAACTGTATTATTGGAAACTACTATAGAGCAGAGCTGGCCAATACCTGCACAGGTTTTTCCGCAGTATGTTTATCAGTCAAAGTTCACTGAATCTTTCCTGTTACTACTAATCTTCTTGAGGAGATGAAATCACCAGAGCTAAACAAAGGTAAGCCATGCCCCTTGCCAGAACTGCTCCATTTTGACACAGTAGGAAGCAAGTGAAGTCTATTCACTCTACAGTGTAGATTATCATGGCTCTGCCTAATGTGCAAATATTTGATATGTGTCTGATATTTAGTTAGCATTCGACACAGTACAGCACTTTGAAAAGCTTGAAAAGTAAGAAATTTTGTACACTAGCAGTCTCACTTGATGAGGAATGTGTACGCATTGTGTTCACACATAGTAGTACCTGCAGACAAACACATCCCAGATCAGCATACTATTGATATTATGTTAGCAAGGTCCTGTACAAAAGGGTATTGAGCGTGGAATATCAAAGAGGCAGCACAAATATAATAGTACATTGTTTGCAAAAGTTAAGCTTCCTGTGAACTTGAACAACTATTTCTTTGACTAGAGAACACAAAGGCAACTTTTCACATGAACTTAAATAACCCAAAGGACTGAGAAGTAACAACATTCAAGGAGCAGCAGGAGTTTCCCAGGAGGAACTAAGACCCTGTTCGTTGTAGAGAGGCTGCCCTCAAACTCTTACCCACTCCTTTTCTTCCAAGGGAGCACCAATGATACTACCAAGGGAGGCCTGGAGCATGTCAAGCATGACCACATGGCTCAGGGGACAATGGTCAAGGGCATGGGGTCCTGGGTGGTGTTCCCCTTGATCCTGCCAGTGAGATGGAAGGACTTGAGGAGTAAATGTATCCTGCAGGTCAGCAACTGTTTGTAGAGCTGCTGTTGGCAACAAGGTTTTTGCTTCTGTGACAACAGGACCTTCTCTGAAGATCAGTGATAGCCTGGAAGGGACAAGATCCGTGTGACTAAGTGAGGAAAAACTATCTTTGGCAACAGACTGTCCAATCTGATAAGAGCTTTAAAATAAGAATGATAAAGGAGGGAGAGAATGACCAGCAATCAAGTGAAGAAGTGGTAAAGAGCATTAACAAGCAAAGAGTCTGGGATGACATGAACAGAAGGGGCCTTGTAACCAACAAAACAGGGCTGAAGTGGGGTCATCTCAAGCATACGCACATAAATAAGAAAGTTCTCATCCCTTTTCTGGGAAACCAGTATGCCAGGGTGCCTCTCTGATGTGCGAGTACGTCAATGCACACACCATAGGGTACAGCAGGGGGAATTAGAAGTCTGTGTACAGTTACAGGACTACAGTCTCATTGGTATCACATGAGACATGGCATAGCTCACACAACTCAAATGTTGCAAAAGAAGAATCCAAGCTTTTTAGGAAGGACTGGCCAGGAAGCAGAGAAGGAGGTACCCTTTATTCATGGGGATTCATGGAGCTCTGTCTAGGAAAGGGTGATGAGTCAGCTGAAGGCTTATGGGTCAGGACTAGTGGGCAGACCAGCATGGGTGACATCATTGTAAGGGTCTGCTACAGACTGTCTGATTAAGCAGAAGAAGTATATGAGGCCGTCTTCAGACAAGTGGAAGAAGTCCCGTGTTCAAAGTCTCTGGTCCTCACGGAGGACTTTTGCCACCCTGATAGCTTCCAGAGGGATAACACAGCAGGGCATAAGCAATCCAGGCATCTGGAATGCATTAATGGCAATTTCCTAACATAGGTGATGGAGGAGAAAACAAGGAGAGTCACGCTGCTAGACCATATGTACAAAAGAAGAAGGATTGATCAGGAATGTGAAGACTGGGAGCAATCTTGGCTGCTGTGACCATGAGAAGGTAGAATTCAGGATTCTGAGAGGAGGAAGCAGGGCAAAACACAGGATAAAACCCCCAAACTTTGGGAGAGCAGACTTTGGTCTCTTCAGATATCTACTTGGCAGAATGCCAAAATGAAATATCTGAAGGTAAGAAAAAGCTTTTTTACTATGAGTGTGGACAAACACTGCAACAGATTGCCTAGGGACTTTGTGTAGTCTCCATCCTTAGAGATATTCAAAACCCAAGTGGACAGGGTCCTCGGCAACCCGTTGTAGCTGAAGCTGCTTTGAAAAGGAGGACTGGACTGCACAATGTCCAAAGGTCACTTTCAGTCTCAACCATTTTGTGATTTTACAAACTCCCTGCTGGTGAAGTGGCAGCATAAAGCAGTGCAAGAAAGAAAAAGGTGAGTTCCTATCAAGGCTACAGAGCTTCTGAAGATGTAAAGAGCTGGTCTCAGCCACAGTGTCCCATGAAATGTCTGCCAGTGAACTCAGATCGCTCTGGAGATACAACCTGGAAAAGGATGAAAAGACCAAGCAGACTCAGTGTTTCCTCTCTGGACAGCCCACGCTTTAGATGCCCCCTAGTGCATCACAAGACCAGGATTGTTTGAATAGTGAGGGGACAGAGGTCTTCAGAAAGCTGCTGAGAATACTGTCACAGAACAATGCACGAACAAGCATGATGAATGCAGGAAGCGCCTGGACACCACTCTCAGTCATATGCTCTGATCGGGCCAGGAGCTGAACTCGATGATCCAGATGCGAGGAGGGTGCTCGGCATGTAGTGGTGAATCCCCCAGCCCCTCCCCATTGGGCAGAAGGTAAACACCGAAGAGTCAGAGAGGCATGGAGGCAGCTTCCTGCTCAGAGAGGAAGGCAGATATCCTCCCAGGTTGTATTGCCCTCCCAGGTGCCTTTACAGAACAGGTTTGAAGGTCTGGAGGTCGAGGGACAGGAGAATGAGGAGGTGGGTGATGGCCCTTCTGGTAGAATGTCCAGGATGAGTCGGTCATCCCCGCACCTCA
>VWZZ01001707.1:0-14287 GCA_013399095.1 Psophia crepitans
CTATGATTCTATGATTCTGTTACTTTTGGCCAGTCCATAATCATTTCTAAGATTCCCGGGCAATTGGGATTCCCTGTTCCAGCTCGCTGAGTGCCTAGTGCAACCCACTTAATTCCCGTGGCATCTGTTGCGTGGTGCGTGGAGGGAGTCTTCCCTTTAAACATCCAATTTAACATTGGCAATTGAGGTGCCAGCAGGAGCTGTGCTTCAGTACCGATCAGTTCCAAAGCAGCTCGAACCCCTTCATACGCTGCCAATCTCTCTTCTTCCTTTGGCGTGTAGCAGGCCTCTGATCCTCTGTATGCTCAACTCCAAAATCCTAGGGATCGACCTCGAGTCTCCCCAGGTGCTTTCTGCCAAAGGCTCCAGGTAGGACCATTGTCTCCAGCTGCAGTGTAGAGCATGTTTTTTACATCTTGTCCTGTCTGGACTGGTCCAAGGGCTACTGCATGGACTATCTCCTGTTTAACTTGTTCAAAGGCCTGTCGCTGTTCAGGGCCCCGTTTAAAATCATTTCTCTTTCAAGTCACTTCAAAAAGGACTAACAATCTGGCTGTAATCTGGGACATGCATTCTCCAGAATCCCACAAAACCTAAGAAAGCTTGTGTCTCTCTTTTGTTGGTGGGGACTTAGCTGTTATTTTGTTGACCACATCCATGGGGATCTGGTGACGCTCATCTTGCCACTTAATTCCTAAAAACTGGATCTCTCGTGCAGGTCCCTTGACCTTACTTTATTTGGTGGCAAAATCGGCTTCCAGAAGGATTTGAATTACCTCTTCTCCTTTCTCGAAAACTTCAGCTGCTGTGTCACCCCATACGATGGTGTTGTCAATGTATTGTAGGTGTTCTGGAGCTCCGCCCTTCTCCAGTGCAGCCTGGATCAGTCCATGGCAAATGCTGGGGCTGTGTTACTACCCCTGGGGCAGTCGGTTCCAGGTGTGTCAGATACTCCTCCAGGTGAAAGCAAACTGTGGCCTGCATTCTGCCGCCAAAGGGATCAAGAAAAATTTGTTAGCAGTATAAATTGTAGCACACCACTTAGCTTCTTCGACTCCAGTTTGTAATGCAGTTCTATCACGTCTGGCACGGCAGCACTCAAAGGCGGTGTGACTTCGTTCAGGCCATGATAGCCTACCATTAATCTCCACTCCCCATTAGACTTTCCCACTGGCCATATAGGACTGTTAAAGGGTGAGCAAGTCTGCTGATGACTCCTTGACTCTGCAGGTGACAGATCAGCTGATGGATGGGAAGCAGGGAGTCTCAGTTGGTGCGATATTGCCACCAATGCACTGTTTGGGTAGCAATAGGCAGCTTTTGCTCCTCAACTCTCAGCAGCTCCACAGCAGAAGGGTCATCTCAGAGAATCTCCTGATTTACAGGGAGCATGATATTTATGGTAAGGAATACTTCTGTTGGCCAGCTCTGACCATGCCCTGACTTTCGTCCCTCCTAGCTTCTGCACCTGGCTATCTCAAAACTGCTCAAGATCTTGATCACTATGGAGACCCGCATTCCATAGCTGGCCGTAAACTACATCAAAGTGTCTTATCTCACAGAATCAAGTGCTGCAGTCTGTTCTAGAATGCAGCTTTTCTGTACAGAAAATTAGTTCCATGAGTCTATTCCAGCAAAAATCAGGCTTTTCCTCATAGACTTCTCCCCTAGCTCCTTTACTGCCCTTTTCTCCTCAGACAGGTCCTTTTGCCAAGAGGAAGTTCATGTACAATGGCAACTCCGTCTCTGAGTTCCTCCTCCTGACATTCGCAGACACACGGCAGCTGCAGCTCTTGCACTTTGGGTTCTTCCTGGGTATCTACCTGGCTGCCCTCCTGGGCAATGGCCTCATCATCACTGCCATAGCCTGCGACCACCGCCTCCACACCCCCATGTACTTCTTCCTCCTCAACCTCTCCATCCTCGATGTGGACTCCATTTCCACCACTGTCCCTAAAGCCATCACCAACTCCCTGTGAGACACCAGGGCCATCTCCTACCCAGGATGTGCTGCACAGCTCTTTTCTCTTGTATTCTTGACCTCAGCAGAATTTTCCCTTCTCACCATCATGTCCTACGATCGCTACTTTCCCATCTGCCAACCTCTGCACTACGGGACCCTCCTGGGCAGCAGAGCTTGTGTCCACATGGCAGCTGCTGCCTGGGGCAGTGGCTTTCTCCATGCTGTGCTGCATGTTACCAATTTATTTTCTTTACCACTTTGCAACGGCAATGCTGTGGCCGAGTTCTTCTGTGAAATTCCCCCACTCCTCAAGCTCTCCTCCTCACATGCCTGTCTCAGGGAGGTTGGGCTTATTGCAGTTAGTGTTTAGCATTTGGGTGTTTTGTGTTCATTGTGGTGTCCTATGTGCAGATCTTCAGAGCTGTGCTGAGGATCCCTTCTGAGCAGGGACGGCATGAAGTCTTTTCCACATGCCTCCCTCATCTGGCCGTGGTCTCCCTGTTTGTCAGGACTCTCATATTTGCTCACCTGAAGCCATGGTCCATCCCTGGACCTGGTGATGTCTGTTCTGTACTCGGTGGTGCCTCCAGCAGTAAAATCCTCTCATCTACGGCATGAGGAACCAGGAGCTCAAGGAGGACTTTAGGAAAGTGATTTAATCGACGTTTCTCAGTTATGATAAACTCCCCAGCTCTCTTCACAAGTGACTCCCAGGATATCCAACAGCAGGCCTTTGTGATTTTTTTGTTTGTTTATTTATTATTATCATCAGTGTTACCTGGTTTTTTATTTGTTTCTATCCTGTTCCTAAATAAATATTTAGTTTCATCTGACTTCTCCTGAGGAATGAACTTGCTCTGTCTCACCTGTAGAAAATGGTTGTCTAAGACTGGGTCAGAGAAGAGTGTGTCATAGCACCTCTGCAACAAAGTGCCATCTCCTCAGTGCAGTTCCCCACGACTCAGCTGTTCTCCCAAAACTGACGTCAACAACAAGCCCAAGGAATTTCACCCCAAAAGGGCCTGTTTCTCCTGGCATTTTGGAGAGAAAAGCTCACTGTCATTTTGGGAGCTGTTAGACACCTAGGCCTGGATTTTGGACTCCACCATGGGTGTAGTGAGAGCGGAGATGGTGAGTGATCACTGAGGGATGTACCCCGGGCTATCCCACATGTGGCAGTGCAGAGGACATCCCCTCAGAGGGGAATCTGCAGCTGTCTGCAGATACCTGTGGTGGGCAGTGGCCAGACCCACCCCAAGGTGAGCGATTCCCCAGGCTGGATTCCCGCAAAGAGAAAGTGCAGAACCCTGGTATCTGCCAGGAAACGGAGATGGGCAGAGATGCCCAGTTGCAGGCCACCTCCAACCAGGGACAGCACCTTTACAGCTACCACAGCACCAGCCGCACGCAGAACACCATGAACAACACAAGCAGACTCATGCTGGTCCCCTCTCAGGCTGGTCTGGTCTGAAAGTGCCCAGCAGTCTGTGCATGCCCTGGAGCATTTACCCACAAGCACCAACACAGCCACAGGCCCTCCAGTGTAGGCCTGGGCTTTGGGTCTGCCCAGGTGCCCTGCACAGACCTGGGGCCATTCCTCACCAGGCTGCCGCAACCCTGGGTCTCTCCAGACCCTACTGTCCTCCTCCTCCTCCAGCCTGCCTCACTTGACCAGGCACGTCCATATATTTACCCCGCAAACAGACACACACTGGTGAGAATGTCACACAGCAAACAGCCAGGAGCAGAGTTTAACAAGGCAGCAGGATAGACCATGGTGACCAGGCACAGGGTTTGGCTGCACCAGCACTGACAGGTCTCATGCCATGCCCCACAACTTCCCCTATTGTATACAGATGGCTTCATCCCGGGGCAGGACCTCCCCAGGTGCCAAGTCACCTGCCTGCAGCTTTCATCTCTGGTGTTCTTGATGACCTCAGGATGCCTGCTTGCTCCTGACAAATCGCATTGCTGTAATGAGGTGACCTCACAAGACACAGCCCCACCAAGTTGGCTTTTCTTACCTCTACCTCCACCCTGAGCTGGTATTTGCATCACGATGGGGTTTGTGAATGTACTTGATGATATCAGAGTATCTGCCTGCCTATTCTGGTTGTGGCTGGGATGATTTTCTTCACTGCAGCTTGCATGGTGCTGTGTTTTGGATTTGTGACCAAAGCAGTGTTGATGACACACCCTTGCTTTAGCTGTCACTGAGCCATGCTTACACAGCGTCAAGGCCTTCTCTGTGTCTCACCCTGCCCCACCAGCCAGTAGGCTGGGGGTGGGCAAGAAGTTGGGAGAGGACACAGTATGTACATCTGGCCCTGACAGACCTAAGGGATATTCCAGACCACATGACATCATAATCAGCAATAAAAGCTGTGGGGAAGAAGAAGACAAGGGGGGACGTTTGGAATATGGCTTCTGTCTTCCCAAGAAACCGTCACTCCTGATGAAGGCCTGTTGTCCTGCCAGTGGCTGAACCCCTGCCTGCTGCTGGGAAGCAGTGAATGAATTCCTTCTTTGGCTTTACATGTGTGCACAGCTTTTGCTTTGCTGTCAAACTGCCTTTATCCCAACCCACCAGCTCACTCAGTTTTACCCTTTGGTTTCTTCTGAGGCTGAGCTGCCTACCAGTTTACACCACAACACCAGGACATGTGCTTAAGGCAACCTCTGCCAACCTGTCTATTACTGGTCTTCTTAACAGGTTTACCAATCTCTCAGCAAAGATAATTTTACCCCATTTCATCAGGGGGTAAATCTACCCCATGTAGTCCAAGCAGGCACTCATCCTCAGAGAAGGTCTCATGGTCATAGAAACTAAACCCCTGTTGCTGATACCAGCTCTGCAACCAATTGTTGACAAACAGGCTCTGTCCAGGCCTCAGGTTCCTCATCCTCAGCAGCAGCAGGATCAAGGAGAACACCACCTGGGCCACCAAGCCCTTGACCATCACTCCCAGAGCCATGAAGACATGCTCAATACTTTCCCAGTTTGGACACATCCTTGGAACCTACATGGAAGAGCGGCAGGGGGTAATAGTCCAAAGACCAGAAAAACTTCATCAGCCTCTCACCAATGTGCCTTTTGGTCACAGACAGTGGGCAGAGTTTCTCAGAATCTGCTTGATGTGGCGAGCAGCGTGCTGGGAGTCAAGGAATCCTGTGACTCTCCTGACCTGGCAGCAAAAGGCACCTGCAGTTTCCTCAGAGAATTTCCAGGCGTCACCCAGTGATCTGAGACAAAGTTCCCAGGAAACATTTTCGGGACACAGTTGAAGAAAGCCCTGAGGAACAACATGGGAATTTACTGTTCATCCCAAAGTGAGCGGGAGGTTGGTCTGGAGCAATCCCAAAGTCCCTTCTGGCCTGAATGCTTTGGTTTTTCTGTCCCCTCTGATGATTCTTTAATTCCTCTTGTGCCTGTGGGTGAGCACTGATGCACTGGCATCCCCAGAGCCAGCCTCTTCTCGTGATCTAATGTTGTCTCGTGAGCCTGAAACATTCTAAGTTTGACATTCAGTTGTGAATGACAGCTTGTTCAGATTGGGCTCTCCTCAGAGCCTGTGACAGCTCTGCATGACATCACGATGACGTGCACAAGTGAGAGTGACCCATGTAGAAAGGCAGGTAGGTGATGATATTCTCACAACTCTGCGGACCTTTGCAGAGCCCAGAGAATCCAGCAGGACTGCAAGGACTGCAGCTTCTCCAGCATGCATTTGTAAGGTCAACTTTCTCACTCTGGGAGGGTGAGGCAGTTGTGTTTGTTCAGTCAGGAGAGAAGGAGGCTTTGAGGAGATCAGAGAGCCTTCAGGCACCCACCAGGAGGGAATCAGGGAGAGCAGGCGTTTCCCTCTTGTGAACGCATGATGGGATGATGGAGGCCAATGAGAAGGTTTCCCAGGGAGTTGGTGCCATCCCCGTCTTTTGAAGGGTTCAGGTGTGACATGAGTGCACTCTTAGCAAATTGGCAGATGACCCCAAGTTGTGTGGTGTAGTTAACATGCTTAAATGATGGGATATAATTCAGAGGGATCTGGACAAGTTCTAGAATTGGGCCCATGTGACCCTCATGAAATTCAGCAAGGTCAAGTCCAAGGACACCTGGGTCAGGGCAGCCCCTGGTATTATACAGCCTAGGAGATGAAAGGATTGAAAGCAGCCCTGTGCAGAAGGACTTGGGGGTACTGGCAGTTGAAAAACTGGGCGTGAGCTGTCAATGTGCTCTTGCAGCCCTGCAAGCCAACAGTATCCCAGGCTGCATCAGAAAAACGCATGGCCAGCAGGTCGAGGGAGTGGATTCCCCCCCCCTGCACCCCACTCACATGAGACCCCACTGCATCCAGTTCTGGTGTCCTCTGCACAGGAAAGACATGCATGTTTTGGAGTGGGTCCAGAGGAGGGACACGAAGTTAATCAGAGGGCTGGAGCACCTCTGCTATGAAGACAGTCTGAGAGGGTTGGGGTTGTTTCAGCCTGGAAAAGAGACAGCTCCAGGGAGACCTTCTTTCCTTACTTCAAGGGTGCTTGTAAGAAAGATGGGGACAGATATTTTAGTAGAGCCTATGACAAAGGGTGATGGTTTGAAACTAGAAAAGTGTCTATTCAGACCAGATATAAAGAACGTTTTTATGATGAGATTGATGATACAGTGGATAATGTTCCTCAGAGAGGTGATAGACACGCCATCCCTGGAAACCTTGAAGTCAGGATGGATGGTACTCTGAGCAACCTGATCTAGTTGAAGGTGTCCCTGCTCATTACAGGAAGGTTGGACTTGATCACTTTTAAAGGTCCTTTCCAACGTGAACCATCCCATGATTCTATGACTATGATTCTGTCATTCTATGAATAAAGTCTTGTGCAAGCTGGTGTGACCCTGTAAGTGTGAGCAGTAAGTGTGGCACTCCTGTGATCAGGATGTTGGATGAGACACCTCCTGAGGTCTCTTCCAGCCTGCAGGATTCTGTGTTTCCCTCTGCTGCATGGCTCTTCCCTTGGTGGTACTGGTAGGGAAAGCACTCAGGTTCCCTGTGACCATGGAAATAAGTCAGACCCAAGTACAGTCAGATCAAGTTCAGCTTTCTTGTCCCACTCCAGTCAGTCTTTCTGAGGTGAAGGCCGTTTGGCAGGGACTCCCAAACAGCCCTGATCATATCCTTGCCTTCACCTTGTCTTCTCTTTTTGCCTCTTTTGCCCCTCCCAGGTTTCTCCCTTTGATCACCCTCATGCTCTCCTGTACAAACAGCCCACCTCTGGTTGTCCTTTCCTCCTTGTTCCCAATTTGCTTGCTTTGTACCCTCATCTGGTGTTTCTGGAGTGGTTACCATGGTAATATTGACCTTGGCTAGAGATTTCATTTAGCTAGTATGTCCTCATCAAGGCAGGCTTGGACTGGACTGGATAGGAGAATCTCAAGGAGAAAGGTTCCTCTCCTGCACACAGATGAAGTTGTGAGATTCCTCCTGAAAGACCCCATA
Source organism: Psophia crepitans (assembly GCA_013399095.1). NCBI lineage: Eukaryota > Metazoa > Chordata > Aves > Gruiformes > Psophiidae > Psophia > Psophia crepitans. The sequence continues at coordinate 7,453 of VWZZ01001707.1, forward strand.
AGCTGTGGGCTGTGCCAGTGTAGGAGATCCCTCCGGCAACTGTGTCTGCATTACCCTCAGCAAGACCTCTGGGTCTAGAGTGACCTTCCTCTTCTGGAGGACCACAGAAAAATCAGTGAGGCCTCTTAATTCCCTCAGGGCCCTGCCGATTGACTGGAAGGGAAAAGCTCTGTGGAAAGGTCCTGGTGCACAGCAAGGTGAAAAGCAGCCAGTAGTTTCCCTGGCAGCAAAGCAGACCAACAGGATCCTGGGCTGTATGGACAGGAGCTAGCAGATCACAGGAAGTGATCCCCCCCCATTACTCACTGCTTCTTAGACCACATCAAGAGCACCGTGTCCAGGGTTGGGTCCCCACTATGACAAAGTCCTTGACAAAGGAGGCATTCCAGAGGGGGCCAACAAGCTGCTCAAGGGAGCTGTATCACTTGCCCAGTGAGGAGAGGTGAAGGAAGGGGGCTTGCTCAGGCTGGAGAAGGGGTTGGCTTTGGAGAAGGAGGAAAGACTCACAGGGTTCTAGGGCCTTCTAGTTGTCAAGAAGATGGAGACAGTAACTACTGAGTAAAGGCAAAGTGGGAGGCTGAGAGACAACAGGCATAATTTCATAGAACTGAAGGTCAGACTGGGTGAAGAGAGAACCTTCTTCCACATCAGGACAGTCCTGCATTGGAAGAAATTGCCCACAAATGCTGTGCACTCTCCATCGTTGGAGATTCAATAGAAAAACCTGTGCCCACAGGGCCAACCTCTCCTAACTTTCCAGCCAGCACAGATGCTGAAGAAACACTGCATCTCATGATGTGTGAGTCCAGCATGGCAAAGAGGAACCAGGTCTTAGGTACCAATTCCTTCACAAAAGGTGCAAAGGAGGCCCCTGGGCACCTTACACGTAGGAGAGGTGGACCCCACCCAGACGGCCACATCACTGGCTCTGCTCCCTTGAGGTATAAAGGCTCTGTGCCTCAGGGGCACATTTGGGAGCCCTCTCCCTAGACGGGACAGAGCCCGGCACCCAGTGGGGACTGCCCCCATCCTACAGGGCAGGTCTCCATGGCTGGAGGAAATGCTGATTGCTCTGCTTCTTCCTCCCCACCGACTATCAGGGGAGGCTGGAGGGACCAGTTCAGGCAGTCAGTCTCCCTATCCCCCAAGAGAGTTGATGAATGTACAGTTGTTTTAAGGGACATGAAGTTCAACAACACCAAGTGCAAGGTCCTGCACATGGACCGAGGAAATCCCAAGCACAACTAAAGGCTGGGAGGAGAATGGATTGAGAGCTGTCCTGAGGAGAAGGACTTTGAGGTGTTGGGGGATGAGAAGCTCAGCAAGAGCCAACACGGTGCGCTTGCAGCCCTGAAAGCCAACCGTATCCTGGCTGCATCAAAAGCAGCATGGCCAGCAGGTCAAGGGAGAGAATTCTCTCTCTCTACTCCGTCCTCGTGAAACCCCAACTGGAGTACTTCATTCATCTCTGGGGCCCCCAGTACAAGACAGACATGGAGCTGTCGTAGTCAGTTCAGAGGAGGACCATGAAGATGCTCAGAGGGCTGGACCACCTCTTCTTTGGACCACCTGGAGAATAGAAGCCTCCAGGAAAACCTTTTTGCAGACTTTCAGTACCTAAAGGGGCCTTCAAGGAAGCTGGAGGTGTACTGTTTACAAGGGCATGTAGTTACAGGACAAGGGTAATGGCTTTAAACTGAAAGGCGATAGATTTTAGATGTTAGGAAGAAATTCTTCCCTGTGAGGGTGCTGAGCCCTGGCACAGGGTGCCCCGAGAAGTTGTGGCTGCCCCTGGATCCCTGGCAGTGTTATAGGCCAGATTGGATGGCGCTTTGGGCACCCTGGGCTAGCGGGGGGTGTCCCTGCCCATGGTGGGGGGATGGGAACTAGATGATCTTTGAGGTGCCTTCCAACCCAAAACATTCTATGATTCTCCGGTTCTACTAGTGGAATGCACCTCACCCAAAAAAAAAAAGAGACGCAGCAATAAATTGTATTGGGGTAAAATAATAATTTGACAGATTTCAATAAGTTGGATGGAATCTAAGAAAATTTTAGGAGTGGTTTGACAAGGTTCTATAAGTTTGGCCTTGTGAGGTGTCCACATCTGAGCTGTCTGTCCTCATGCACTCTGCATACACACGGGCTGTTCAGAGACATGAGTCCTTCCCTTGCAGGTGCACAGGCAGTGCATCGTGGCAGTCACGGTGTCTTTCTGGCCTCTGGTTGCCACTCCAGGAGGCTGCGAGGCACCTCAGCCCTGCACTGTCTCACCCTTCTCTGTACTCATCTGAGGTGCCCCAAGGCGTGAGGAATGGGCATGAAGACCTGGGTTCAAGGAAGCCCATCCCAGTGATGCATGCAGGTGGTTTCCCAAGGCACGTGACTTTCTCGGTGAAGTGACCTGGGGACACTGTGTGTCCCACACATACATGTTCATGGTGTCCCCGGGAAGAGCTGTTGGCATTTGTGCTCACTCAGGTTCATCTCACCACACGCACACCATGTGCCTGCTTACAACTGCTCTGTACAACGCTGTCACGTAAAGGGTATACGTCTGATGTGTGGCTGAGGGAGGCCGTCCTGTCGAGTCACGAGGTTCAGAAAGGACCCCCTTGCTTTCTAAACTCCTTCTCAGAGGGGAGCCTAGATGTGGCTGGGTCCAGTCTTAGTCCCAGACTGGTCAGTGGTTTATGTCTAAAGGTTTGTATGTAGCCACGTATCAGAGTCAATGTTTGCCTGTCAGAGCCCCCGAAGCACTTTCACTGAGACAGTTTCACAAGCTTGAAACTAATAGAAAGTTTATTAAAGCAAAGGATATAAAGTGTTTGGCATTGCCGTTGATAAAAGCACTCACTGCAATAGTGCTAATATATGACTACAATTATAATTGTAATGCTAGCAAAATACTATCCTGGGTATTCTCACTGAAAAGCTGAAATTGCAGTTGCTTACCAAGAAGGTGTCCCTGTCTTGGGTGGAGGAGAAGGAGCATAGTCCATTCACTGCCTCTTCAGGGTCTTCAATTTCTTCTCTCCCCGCTGGGGGTAATATCCTTTATACTCCAACCTTAGCTGATCCCTCACAGGGTAATGTTTAACATGACTTCGGTGGAGAGTCAAGTACTATAGTCATATAAATTTAGCATGTACATTTTTTAACTCATTATCATATTTAGGGGTGTCAACTTTAATATTAATTTCATGGACAATGAAGCAAAAAAAACCTCTGAGCTGGGGTGGGAGGCCAGTACTGGAAATGGTGGTTGTTACTGGCTGGTACATGACGATTACCCTGGGGCAGCCTTCCCAGGCTGCCCAGCACACATGGGCACAGAGTAGGTCCTACTCTGCTGGTGCTTCCTGTCTCTCCCAGGAGGTCTGGGTGTGTGAGGCCACTGCTGTGTGACGCCCACCCTGCACACTCTCACAGCTGAGTTGTACACTGGTGTTTCCCTGTCCCTGGCACTTCCAAGCCCAGACAGGCCAATCCCATCCCAGCACACAGGGCTCCCCTGCCCCCTCCCCAGACCACCAGAACATCCCCATCTGTGCTGGTCCCTCAGCAGGAACGGGAAAAGGTGGAGGGGAGCGACAGCCTCTCGCTGACTGAAGTACTCAGCAGATCACCAGAACAGGCAGCCTGCAGACTCCTGCCTGGTCCGTTCCCCAGGAGAGCACAGAGCCCTGGGGCTCCTCTGGCAGCTCCCACTCTATCAGAGACTGTCAAGCCCCAGGCAGGGTAGCTGGAGTGCATTCAGCAGCTGTGTGGGTGCTGCCCACCGACAAGGAAATCCTGAGCTATTCCTCAGTCCCTGGAAGACCACACTGGGACCCTGTTCTCATCCCACTGCACCCATGGAGAAACATGCAAAGAAACAGTTTAGTATGGAGTCTCTTCCTTGGGCATGTTCTTGAGAGCAACACTGGAAAAGGCCTTAAGCCTTTGGGCAGTGTCCTGAGGAGATTGCCTTTCATGATGGCCATGCTGTGACAGAGCCCAGCTCTGTCCCAGATCTGCTGTGACACAGTCTCTGCACATGGGAACTGCCTCTGCAGCTCCAGAGAAATTCTCCAGAAAAAAATCTGAGACTGGAATGTCACTGCAGAGTCCTTTTTAATGACAAAACGCACAGAGGGTGTGACAATTCATTTACAGTGTGGCTCTGTGTCAAACCAGACAGTTAGATAATGAATTTGAACTGTTAAGAATAATGAAAATTCTTTCTGGACAACATTATTACAAGAGAAAGAAACAAAATTAAAAATCCACGCTCTAATTACTAACAAGCAATGTGTTATTTTACAAGGGATATGTAGAAGAAGATGGTATGTACACTGTTTCTACAAAAAAAATCTTGTTATCCATTTCCACACGGCATCCTTGAGCTCCTGGTTCCTCATGCTGTAGACAAGGGGGTTCACTGCTGGAGGTACCACCGAGTACAGAACAGCCACCACCAGGTCCAGGAATGGGGAGGAGATGGAGGGGGGCTTCAGGTGAGCAAATATGCCAGTGCTGACAAACAGGGAGACCACGGCCAGGTGAGGGAGGCACGTGGAAAAGGCTTTGTGCCGTCTCTGCTCAGAAGGGATCCTCAGCACGGCCCTGAAGATCTCCACATATGACACCACAATGAACACAAAACATCCAAATGCTACACCGGCACTAACCACAAGAAGTCCAGCTTCCCTGAGGTAGGCATCTGAGCAGGAGAGCTTGAGGATCTGGGGAACTTCACAAAAGAACTGGTCCAGGGCATTACCCTGGCAGAGCGGTATAGAAAATGTATTGGCCGTGTGCAGGGCAGCAGAGAGAAACCCAGTGCCCCAGGCAGCTGCTGCCATGTGGACACAAGCTCTGCTGCCCAGGAGGCTCCCGTAGTGCAATGGCTGGCAGATGGCGACGTAGCGGTCATAGGCCATGACAGTGAGAAGGGAAAACTCTGCTGACATCAGAAAGAAAAAGAAAAATACCTGAGAAGCACCGCCTTGGTAAGAGATGGCCCTGGTGTCCCACAGGGAGTTGGCCATGGCTTTAGGGACAGTGGTGGAGATGTATCCCACGTCAAAGATGGAGAGATTGAGAAGGAAGAAGTACATGAGGGTGTGGAGGCGGTGGTCGCAGGCTGTGGCGGTGATGATGAGGCCATTGCCCAGAAGGGCAGCCAGGTAGATACCCAGGAAGAGCCAGAAGTGCAAGAGCTGCAGCTGCCGTGTGTCTGTGAATGCCAGGAGGAACAACCCCATGATGGAGCTGCTGTTGGACATCTGCTGGTTTTGAAATTGAGACACTTTCCTATGGAGGAAAACACGGGGAAAAATACAAGACATCTCTGAGCGAAGCCATTTTTCATCAAAATCCTGCCCTTTCCCCCAATTCAAGGGCATTTCCTTTCTCTGCTTTGTGCTGGCTGAGTGTGCTGTGAGGAGCAGGACCTCTGCCCGTGTGCTGCCAAGGAGTCAGCTCTGCCCTGATGCAGTGAGTCCATGGGAGCTGGTTCTTGACACCCTCGATGGTCACAAGCGATGCCAGGTGCAATTCACCCTTCATGGAAATGTTCAGTCCCTCTTCACTCCAGAGAGTGTGGGCTGCAGAAAAGAGGCTCAGCATGTCTGTGTGATGATTTTCTCTGTGTTCACATCTGGTGAGTCCTACTTTTAGAGATAGAAATCCTCTTTTATATAACTGAAAATTTGAAGTCTTAGGACAAGACAGGCAAAAGGTCTCGGCTCTCTGTGGCTCAGGGCAGAGTCAGGAGAACTGCAGCTTCCATCAGTCTTGTTCCCAGACCTCTGCTTTCGCTTTGGCTACCGAGATAACTGCACGCACAAATTACCACTAAAAATAAAGCAATGGGACTCTGATAAAAGCACGCAAGTCCTGTTTCAAAGGGTGGATCAGCAGACTCTTCTTTTCCTGCACAAAGCTGTAGCTTTTATAGAGATGGCAGGACACGGTCCCTGTCAGAGACAAGCAAAGGAGTCAGAGAGGAGACTGGCAACCCACAAGGGATGGCTCAGCACTCCCTGTGATTCTACCGGAGAGCCGTGCTTTTCTGGGGGGCAGCACACAAGCCCAGCAGGATGGACAAAGCAGACAGATGGGTGCCCTGAAGATGGGATGTCTTAAACTGAGAATCAGCTCGTTGATCAGCAGAGAAGGACCATCAGACATCTACAGTGAAGGACCAAAAGAGAGCGGCCTGAACACACTTTCAGTCCTTCTTTACAAATTCCTCCCACTCACTGCCCATGTCTCTGCTACCTGGAGCTGTCCCAACCAGGATCTCTTTCCCTTTCCCCAGATCTCTTCTGTGTCCCTGATCACAGAGCCCATCCTACCCTCTGTGTGTGCCTGCATTACACCTGCTGGCAGCAAGGAACTGCTCAGGACTGCCAGGTGTCCATGCTGGCAAGTCTTTGGAGTCTCTNCAGAGAAGGACCATCAGACATCTACAGTGAAGGACCAAAAGAGAGCGGCCTGAACACACTTTCAGTCCTTCTTTACAAATTCCTCCCACTCACTGCCCATGTCTCTGCTACCTGGAGCTGTCCCAACCAGGATCTCTTTCCCTTTCCCCAGATCTCTTCTGTGTCCCTGATCACAGAGCCCATCCTACCCTCTGTGTGTGCCTGCATTACACCTGCTGGCAGCAAGGAACTGCTCAGGACTGCCAGGTGTCCATGCTGGCAAGTCTTTGGAGTCTCTGTCTCTTGTGCAAACCTGACAGCTGCATTACCATTACGATCACATCCGGAAAGTTAAAGGACAGACTCTGGAAAGCACCTACTCGCTGGATAAGGACCTGGAGAGTTGTGGTTAACGGCTCAAT
>VWZZ01001708.1:0-22002 GCA_013399095.1 Psophia crepitans
TGCGATGCTATGCGATGCTATGCTATGCTATAATGTGCTTGCTTTCTTTGGTATGTTGTGTATAAAACAGACAGGGATGCATAAATTGTACTACTTGCTTTCCAGGACTAGTGTTTAATGTGTTTGAAAAAAACCGCCATGAAACAACACAAAAATGAACTAGTTTTGTTTAAAATGAAGAATATTTGTGATATGCTATTATCATGGCCATGTCTGACCTAGACTGCAACTAATCTTTTCATTTGATAGTATTTAAAACTAGAAGCTTCTTAATTTGAAGAAAAACACCCAACATTTAACTTTCCTTTAAAAATCTATTTACTACTTTGACAAGTCTCAGGAGGTATCATCAAATATTGTACTATATGCCTTAAAAAGCCTGTGCAAACCCCTGTTCTTACTTCTGAGATATTCATACTAAATAAATGCTTCAGTTACTTTTCATCAGGGTTTTTTGTGCCTTCCCCACCCTTCCCCAGGAGTGAAGCAACTGGGAACACTGGTCAGAGGCTTCCTGATACATGGTGCTAAGTGGTCCTCTGAGGATGCTGGTGTACTTAAGATTAACTGTGGGACTGAAAAATGTCATTGTTTGAGCTCTGTACTAGCCATTTGTGTGTGTGAACTTTAGGATGTCTGGAAAAGGAGACTCTTTCTTGGCATTCTTGGTTGCAGAATTTCAGACAACAGAAGGTGTGAAAATTAATGAATTTGTCTTACTGGAAATGCTCTGCAGATTATTTGAGACATGAATATGGCTTCAGCCATTGTTCTGTTTTGATTCCTTATCTTGGTTCTGGTTTTTTTCCTGCCATCCAGCAGTTAAACCTCCATGTGTAGCCAGTGTAGGAGAAAAACGCAGAGCCATTGAGGATGTCCTGAGGAGAGCAATGGGCATAGTAACATTAGGAAAGAATGTGAAAGAAAAGAATGTGAAACAGTTTTGCCTTTATTATTAAGGGATTATTATTCCTCGCTCCCTTTTCTCTTTTTGCTCTCTCCCCCCCAGTCTTCCCCTTCTTCCTTCCTTAGTCTCTGCCCCCCGCCCCTCCACACACCACTCCCACGTGGTACACCCCCTGAGGCATCCTGTGGTTTTACCTTCCTGACCACAGAGAGGACATGAGAAAGTGGGATGGAAAAACTACCTTGACCCTACAAGCAAGCGTGCTTGAGCTGCAAGGTAATGCTGTAATAAAAAGGGATTCTTCCAGGAAAAATGCTGTTCCAGTTTCCAGCGGGCAGCCCCCCTAGACTGAGTGAAAGGCTTGGGCATGTTTATGATCCTCTTGAAGGAACCTTTAAGTTATTTTTGCAAGAAGTGAGTAGTGAATACGTTGAGCAGGACTAGAGGTGCCCTGCCTCCAGCCAGGTGGAGGAGAGGGACAGCCGGGATTATTGGACTCTGTGGATCCCATGGCCTGGCACATAAAATCCACCAGAGTACAAGGCTCTAGTAGACACCAGGCCATTGGTGCCATCAAGCCATGAAGGGGCAGAACCCATCTGTATTTCTGGAGTAACAGGGGGCCTGGCATGGTAGATGGGGATCAGCATCGACTTCAGACTGATGGCATTTATCTTCCCAAGTAACGATTACATGTGATGGAGCCCTGCTGTCCTGGGAATGGCTGAACACTTGCCTGCTTATGGGAAGTGGGGAACGAATTCCTTGGCTTATTTTGTTTGGGTGCATGAGCTGGGAGGCTGGGCAGCTGAGAGTTGTGCCTTGTGTCAACCTTGGGTGGTAGGAAGCTGTGCTGTTCATAACTTGTGTTCATTATTATTATTTGTGTGTGTGTGTGTTTGTCCTGTTAAGCTGTTTTTATCTCAACCCATGTTTTCTTTTGCTTTGACTCTTCTGATTCTCTCCCCTGTTCCACTGCTGGGAGAGGAGTCAGCAGCTGCATGGTGCTTAGTTGCCAGGCAGGTCTAAACCGTGACAACTGCTGAAGACTGCACTGAGAGGAGTGGGTGCTGGCACCCTCAAACATTTAGCAAAGGCCACCTGCTTAGTTAACACGAGGGGGTCTAGCAATTGAGCTGGCCCTGCCTAGTCAAAACTTCCATGTACTGTAGAGGAGAATAAAGTCTCTGTAGTGCGCATGAAGAATGTGTTGGGGAAGACAGACTGGGTCAGCCCTGCTTCAGGCAAAGGCAAACCATCTGTGGGATTGCTTTTGCTCAGGGACCAAGGCGCACTTGGTGGGTGATGAGAGAGGATGGGGAAGCCCGATGTGAGAATGAACTTTGAAACCGAGCAAAGTGCTGTGATGATGGAACTGGAACTGACTTCAGCAACCAGTGCCCAGCAACTTCCTTGAAATCGACATCTTCAACCCGCAGGCTGCGAGCATGGGCCACACCAGATACACCGGCCGCAAGCTCCAGATGCAGTGTGCAACAGTGCAACAGCACGCACCATCGCTCTGCCCTGAGAGACTGTTATGACAGATGGAGCCCAGAGTCAGGGACTAAATGAACTGAATGGACGTTTTAGAGGGATGGCCTGTAGACTAAGGGAATGATGTCGGAGTGTGTGTGTGTANATGTCAGAGTGTGTGTGTGTATATATATCCATATCTCAAAGATGGGTCCTGGTTTTGGCTCGAATATAGTTAATTTTCACAAGGAGCCAGAACAGGTCAGCAAAGCTGGCCAAGGGGCTGTTCCATACCATATGACATCATGCTCACCATGAAAGGGGGCTAATCAGGGATGGGTGGCTCGGCATGGCTTTGGGATGGTCTGAGCGTGAGCTGTGTGACTTGTCAGTTGTTGGGTTGGTAAATTGCATTGTGTTATCACCTGGTGTATATATTCTGGTATAAGTACTGCTGCTGTTGTTTCCGCTCTCCCCTTGCTGTCCCAGTAAATGGTCCTTATTCAAACCCACGTGGTTTGCCTTTGTCTTCCCATTCTCCTCTCCGCCTTGTAGGGATGTGTGTGAGCAAGTGGCTGTGTGGTGCTCAGCTGCCAGCTGGGGCTGAACCACCACATCTAGTTACTGAAAGGCACAAATGATATAATATAAAAAAAAAAATACTAACGCTGTAATTTTAAAAACAGTGGCACTTGATGTTGTTATTTAAAATTTGTTTCCTTTAAACTTTGTTTTGAAGTTGTAACACCTTAAAGAAACATTGTAGTGGGCCAAAGTAGCAGTTATCTTTTTAGGTTAGGCACACTGTTTAAAAATGCTAGACGAGCAGTGATACCTAGCAGTTGTTTCAGTATTTTGAGCTGTGTAATGCAGATGTTAGCTGTGGACTGGATGCAGGCATACACTGTATTTAATTTACTTTAACACTAACCTAGTCGTAAAATGATCTATAAAATGGTGATCATGGCAATAGAAGAACACAGGTTAGGCCGTGGTCTTTTCTTAATCTCCCTGTTGTAATGCTGTGAGTGTAGATTAGAATCCCATAACTGACTTGAAAATGAGTGGGGAGTCCATTCTAGTAATTTAAGTGACAGTCAAAATACTACAGAGATATGACAGCTTTCAGGATTAGTATGAGAAGTGGGTAGTAAATTTTAGATGCATATCCCTAGTTGACACTGTTTAATCTGTATTAATTTTTAAATTTTCAAGCAACATTTAATTTTTTAAAAAAATGGAATTAAATACAAAGTGAAACCACTTTTTTCCTGATGAGATCATGAACTGCTTACTTAAGGGCAAATCTTTCAGTGTTGTTGCCAATATCAAACATATCTATTTATTTTGTAGTTTTATCTGGACTATGTAATTTTTTTTCAAAGGAGGGGATGATGTTTTTTTTTCTGGCTCTCTCAATTATCATCTTTCAATGAGATGATTATTAGATCTTATTATCAGGTGTTAGGGATGGAAAAAGTGGCCCACAAATTACTATGCTCTCAAATTGTACACGTACGAGAAAGTATAAATCAGTGGAGTCTTAAAAATAATTCCAAGATTTGATTTACAGAGGTTGTCACGACTCTCATAGCACTTGGAGTTTTGTACTGTTTCTATTGAAGTCACTAAAACGGAACATATCCAATAAGGGCATAATCTGGCTGTGTAGTCAGGGATTTGTGATATTCTGCATCATATTATTTGGCTTGTTTCAACTTAGTATCCCTGTGCTTATATGATTGAAAATGTGTGTCGTCTCCAGTTTTTGGCCATACAGTTAGGATTTAATTCCCATTCCGTGTATCACGTTTCAAAAGCGTTTGGGAAGCTCTTCTCCATGTACAGATTGTTAAAATGAGACAGTCCCAGGAGCACACAAATTGTTTTTATATATCTGTGTTTATATGCATGTGGGGCATCTGCTAACCTCGGTTTACAGAACACCTGGAGTAATGTCTGTGGTACAAGAAAGCATATCAAAACCTTTACAAAAAAGACTAATTATGTTAGTCATGTTTCAGTTGTACTGTAACTGAGGAAGGGCCCTTTTAACCGTACCATGTAGCTTTGCTTTCCCCTTCTGCTTGACACTAGTATAGCAGTTACAGAATCTCTAGCTATTCTCAGTCTGCTGCTTAATTGCTGCTTATTTCTCAGTTGTCTTGAGACTTTTTATATTGTGATTTTCACCATTTTTTAAATATATCTCAACCCCACCCAAAACCAACCAACCAAGTATTTTTAAAGCAAATCTTATCAAGTCAATAATTCATGTTGTGAGAGTTTAAGGGAAATTTTCTGAGTTTTGGAAATTCGATTTGAACTAGCAAGAATAAAACCTTTTTTTTCCTGTTTTGACAGTAATATAAAATGAAGTTACAGAGGACCTAATTTGTACTGAGTCTAGGATGTGCAGCCTGAACTATGAACGCAAAGAATAAAGCCTACCAGAGGAGCTGTAATTTGACCTCTAAACAGAGGTCATAAGCAGAGTAGGCATACCCAGCACTAGGTTAAAAGTGAAAGTGTAAGAGAAGAACTCTTACCCGTGCATAAAACTATGTGTATATAAATGGGGACAAAATGTAAGGCTCGCATATATTGTGGGAGAGAAGGAGGGTAGAAAATAAAATGTTACAAATAAATGACGTTCCTAATACTATGCTTGAAACAAGTGATTAAGGTACTAGGTGAACAACATTAAACCGTTTCCAGAGCAGATAATACACTGTGGCATCCCTGGAGTCTGTTGGCTGAAAAAAATCCTTTGAGCTTTTGAATGTCTGGAATGAGTTTTAGGCATAGGTAATGTATTTTAGTTTTACTGTTAGAGAGGATCCTATACTTAAGAAGGAAAAAAAGAATGAAAGCAATAGACAAAATGAAAAACAAGGCACACTGATAGATCAGCTACTCTTGTATAAGAAGTGTTTTGGAGTCTCAAACTGCAGTTTTATAGAGCAAAATAGTTAAATTAATTTTCAGTGTCACTGGCAAGAAGAGAAGTAATTTTGGAACATGGTATTGAAAATAGATGTTGGCAAGTACAAGAAAAACAATTTTCCGAAGAGTTGGGGCAGGAGTAGCTACATAGAAATAGTAGCCGGTGGTATTCAGTATCAAATGTAGAACAGGAGATTACCAATACATGAAAGAGGATTTAACAGAAATTGGGTTGATAGCACTCTGAAATATCCTCAGTTATACTATGTGCAGCCTTCATGGAGGATACTGAGTGGTAGTTTATAACTAAGACATCCCTATCTGAAACTGAATATATATAATGCTAAATAACACTAGATAGTGTTAATACGCTTAAGATTTTTTTAAATGTATATATATATGGATGAGAAAGCCTTGCATTAGGTTTTTCCTTTTTTATATTTGAGCACTGAACACCTTCGCTTATGAATTTGGTCTAGGTTGCTTCTGTGGAATAAACCTAGTTTGCCTGACTTCGAAGAGGTTATTTTTACTAAGGGGAAAGTGAAGTGGCTTCAGTTGGGCAAGTCAGTGGTAAAAATTCAGAGAGTTAGTCATTATTTCCAACTCTGGTAGTGACTAGCTGTGTGTCCCTTTGGACATGATATTTTAACATCTCTTTGCCCTGACCTTTGTTACGAAATATGAGTTCTTTGGGGCAGGGACTATTTTAATTTTCTTTTAAAATGATGCTTAGCATATCAGTCCCCACAGAATTCACTTTTCTAACCAGTACTTTAATTACAGCAATAATAACGTGCTCCAGGTACCTGGAAGGAGATATTTTGAACCTGTATTCACAAAAATATTTTTATTGCTTATAACACACTGATCTTGAATTAAATAAGATAATGCAAATTTTACTTTTCAGCAGTCATATATTTGAGCCAAACCTACAAGTTCATGCTTAATAATCAAGAAAATGGAAATCTCTGTGCACATATTAGATTTCTATGCATATATTCTGAATGCATGACTTCTCTGCTTCCAAACCAATGTTTTGTGTTTTGTTGATGTGCATATAACTTGATTTGTGTGAAAGAAATAAATAGAAATCACAAGATAATTTGATTATTTTTCTTTCTCTAAAAGCAAACACCACTGAAACTTGCTAAGTAATCCCTGTACAACTGAAGTCCCATGGAAACGGAGAAGGAAAAATGAAAAGAGGGAGAAAATCTGTATCTGTAAAAAAATTGGATAAAAAAGACTGTTTATGTTTAAAATAGAAATATTAGATTTGGAAGTATGTTACTGTCTCATAACTTTTCTTCAGCTTGGTGTTTCTGTTTTGGTGTGTACTTGCCAGCATGAATGGTCTTGATCAGATTTTTTTTGAGGGATGGACAATTTGAGTACATTAGCATTACAATTTGCCCATTTGTGATTCTTTTCCAAAAGCAGCAGATGATCTCAGGATCCATATATTTTATTCCTTAGAATTTTTGACTTTCTCAGGCTGATGTAGTAGCAGAATCTCTAATGGATAATATTGTGTGGAATCCTGAAATGCTTATTAGAGGAACAGCCTAGCATAGCCTAAAGGCTGTCTCTACTTGAATAATTAATTCACATCTTAATCTAATTTGTACGTGGTAGATGCATGTTTATGAAAGCCATCCTACTTTGTTGTATGCTCTTTGAAAGTCTCTAAATTGGAGAGACATGAATTTGGTGGATGGACCAGTTGGTGGATAAGGGATTGGCTGTACGTCCACACTCAGAGTTGTGGTCAATGACTTGATGTCCAAGCAGGCATTAGTGACGAGTAGTGTTCCTCAGGGCTTAGTGCTGGGACTGGCACTGTTTAATGTCTTTGTCGGCGACACGGACAGTGCGATTGAGTGCACTCTCAGCAAGTTTGCTGATGACACCAAGCTCTGTGTTGCAGTCGACATGCTGGAGGGAAGGGATGCCATCCAAAGGAACGTTGGCAGGCTTGAGAGATGGACCTCTGTGAACCTCATGGACCTCAGCAAGGCCAAGTGCGAGGTCCTGCATGTGGTTTGGGGCAATCCCAAGCACAACTACAGGCCGAGAGGACAATGGATTGAGAGCAACCTTGTGTAGAAGGACCTGGGAGTGTTGATTGATGAGAAGCTCAACATGAGCTGTCAGTATGCACTAGCAGCTCAGAAAGCCAGCTGTGTCCTGGGCTGCATCAAAAGAAGTGCAACCAGCAGGGTCGAGGGAGGTGATTCTTCCCCTCTTCTCCACTGTTGTGAGACCTGACATAGAGTACTGTGTCCAGCTCTGGGATCCCCAGTGCAAGCAAGAGCTGAAGCTGCTGAGGTGAGTTCAGAGGAGGGTCATGAAAATGATCAGGGGGCTGGAGCACCTTTCATGTGAGGACAGACTGAGAGAGTTGGGCTTGTTCAGCCTAGAGAAGAGAAGGCTTTGGGGAGACCTAATTCTGGCCTACCAGTACCTAAAGGGGGCCTACAGGAAAGACAGAGAGGGACTGCGTTTCAGGAAGTGGAGTGATAGGACTAGGGGTAAGGGGTTTAAACTAAAAGAGGGGAGATTTAAACTAGATATTAGGAAGAAATTCTTTACTGTGAGGGTGGTGAGGTGCTGGAACAGGTTGCCCAGAGAACCTGTGGAGGCCCCATGCCTCGAAGTGTTGAAGGCCAGGCTGGATGGGGCTCTGGGAAAACTGGTCTAGTGTAGAGTGTCCCTGCCCATGGCAAGGGGTTTGGAACTAGATAATCTTCGAGGTCCCTTCCAACCCAAACCATTCTGTGATTCTATGACTATAAGTTTCTTTGAAATTCTTAATAACATAATTGCTAACTCTTTAGAATCTGCTGATGAGTTTTTGTAGACTTTGAGCAATATTTGAATAAAAGTGTTACCTTCGCAGTTGTTTAATCTGCACATAGCTTTGATCTTTTATAATGAGGTTTAAATCACATTAATATAAGAACTAGTATATCTAAGTTAGTGCAAACTTTTACCGTATTACTAATAGAATTGTACCCTGCAGTTTCATGGGGAGTAAGTTAAACAGACTCTAAAATCTAAAGCTCTCTAAAAGAGCTGTGTTTTTTAAAATTATTTTTTCAATACGAAATAAAGGTATTCATACTGCTTACAGGAAATAACATTTGGACAGGAGACTGTCAATCTTTTGCATGAGTCCTTTTTTTCTTAAAATTGATGATAACTTTGTATCATGGGGTACAAAATGTTTGTGAATTATGACTCTGATTACAAAATATTTGTTCTTTTATAATTTATGTGTGTGTTTGCACAGTTGCACATGATTGTATTGTTGTAGATTGGGTGAGTTGGTGCTTGTGAATTGAGATGATACTATGCCCATTTTGAATTGATTTATGCATTATCTAGAAGCACTTATGTGGCCAGTTGGTTATTGTGAAAGAGCTGGTAAGCAAGCGTTCATTTGAGCATGTGGGCATATTTAACTGGTTCTTTTGATTTTTCCTGAAAGTTTTGAATTGGTATTGCAACTCGTTCCCCAAAGGAGGATCCGGAGAACTACAGGCCTGTCAGCCTGACCCTGGTGCTGGGGAAGATTATGGAACAGTTCATCTTGAGTGTGCTCACCAAGCATGTGCTAGACAATGAGATGATCAGGCCCAGCCAGCATGGGTTCATGAAAGGCAGGTCCTACTTGACCAACCTGATCTCCTTCTATGACCTAGTGACCCGCCTAGTGGATGAGGGAAAGGCTGTGGATGTTGTCTACCTGGACTTCAGTAAAGCCTGTCTTCCACTGCATTCTCCTAGAGAAGCTGGCAGATCATGGCATAGACAGGTGCACTCTTCGCTGGGTAAAATAACTAGTTGGAAGGCTGAGCCCAGAAAGTTGTGGTGAACAGAGCTAAATCCAGTTGTCGGCTGGTCACAAGTGGTGTGCCCCAGGGCTCAGTCTTGGGGTGGTTTTGTTTAATATCTTTATCAATGATCTGGATGAGAGAATCAAGTGCACCCTCAGTAAGTTTGCAGATGACACTAAGTTGGGCAGGAGTGTCAATGTACTTGAGGGTAGGGAGGCTCTGCAGAGGGATCTGAACAGGCTGGATCAATGGACTGAGGCCAGTTGTGTGAGGTTCAACAAGGCCAAGTGCCAGGTCCTGCACTTCAGTCACAGCAACCCCAGGCAGCGCTACAGGCTTGGGGCAGAGTGGCTGGAAAGCTGCCTGGAGGCAAAGGACCTGGGGGTGCTGATTGACAGCCAGCTGAACATGAGCCAGCAGTGTGCCCAGGTGGCCAAGAAGGCCAATGGCATCCTGGCCTGCATCAGGAATAGTGTGGCCAGCAGGAGCAGGGAGGTGATCGTCCCCCTGTACTCAGCCCTGTTGAGGCCGCACCTCGAGTACTGTGTCCAGTTTTGGGCCCCTCACCACAAGAAAGACATTGAGGCCCTGGAGCCTGTCCAAAGAAGGGCAACAAAACTGGTAAAGGATCTGGAGCCCAAATGTTACGAGGAGCAGCTGAGGGAACTGGGCTTGTTTAGCCTGGAGGAGGCTGAGGGGAGACCTGATTGCTTTCTACAACTACCTGACAGGAGGTTGTAGTGAGGTGTGTGTTAGTCTACTCTCGCAAGCAACAAGCGGGAATGGCCTCAAGTTGTGTCAGGGGAGGTTTAGGTTGGATATTAGGAAAAATTTCTGCACTGAAAGAGTGGTCAGGCATTAGAACAGGCTCCCCAGAGAGGTGGTGGAGTCATCGTCCCTGGAGGTGTTCAAAAAGTGTGTAGACATGGCACTTTAGACATGGTGTTACTGCATTGGCAGTTGGACTTGATCTTTTCCAACCTTAAAGATTTCATGATTTTACGATTCTATTGATGTCCTGTTTTGTCTTTCTGAATTTGAAGGTTATCCCACCGAAGGAGTGGAAGCCAAGAAAACATTATGATGATATTGAAGATTTGGTGATTCCTGCTCCAATTCAGCAGATGGTCACGGGCCAGTCGGGACTCTTCATGCAGTACAACATTCAGAAAAAGCCAATGACTGTGAAAGAGTTCAAGGAGCTGGCCAACAGTAACAAGTATGTATGGGGGTTTTTACTTAAAAAGACATATTTGTTCCCATATTGTGGTTTCTTTGAATCGTGCTGGGCAGCTGGTGATTCTTTCACTTTCTCAATAGAGGTCTTCCTGCCTTCTAAGTTGTGGAAGGATACTGAAGTGTGAATCTTGTTTGTGTTTCTGTTGTTGAAAACATCTGGTACCGTGGCAGCAAGAAAGCATTAAAAAACGCGGAATTGATGCTTTCTGTCTACCTTTTTTCTTTCTGTTCTAACAAATGCTTATGTTGAAAATAACGAAGATGATACAGATTTACATCTGAGTTTTATTTTGAGTACACTTATTAGTGTTTAATGTTCAGTTCTTCAATTCTTTGTGTTTTGGGTGTTTTTTTTTTTTTTTTTCTCCTGAGATACTGGAATGGCCTATCATGTAATTCTGAAAAAATCCGAACATCTTTTTTAACTTACCCAGAAGTTTATGCATTGATGTAAGAGAACTCAACTGCTCCTCGCAGATGTCTATGTTATGGCAAGATGAATAGGGGAGAGGAAAAAAGTCTGTGAAGGGCTAGGTGCTATACTAAAAATTTTCAAATTGGTGGGCATTCCAAGAAGAGGGAAGTGATAGAAGTAATTCTTCCCCATTCTTTTTGGCCACATAAACCCAATAAATTCTATTTCAGTATTTCCTCAAAATTGACTGGAAATTGACCTCTGGAAGGTGAGTCAAAAGTTCCTAGAGAGAAAAGATATATGAATGAAGGAACTTAAAACTGTCCTAGTTTGAAGGAAAGTTTATCTCATAAATTAATTTAAGAAATTAAGAGGTAAGGAAAGAAGCTGTTACATGATCAGGAAAAACTAGGGCATGAAGCGCTTTTGAAGAGGCTTCTCAGCAAATGTTCTGTAAAATTTTACACTTTGCAAAAGTGTAAAATGATCTCCTTTTTTTCCAGTTAAAAAGCATCAGTATGTTTCTGCCCTTATATTACTTTTGAAAAATGATGTTATTACACTTAACAGTTTTCTTCCTCTGGTAAGTAGGAATGGGAATTTGTAGTTCTTAAAATTATTTGTTCAGTAACTGTTAGAAGGGAGAATAAAATATAAAACCTGCATGTTATCTGATGTCATTTTCTATGATACCCGTTCATATATGTTTAAAGTTTGCATTTGATTAACCCATGATAAAATGAGAAACAGTATTTTGTTAAAATAGTTTCATAATGCAAAAATACTGTGAAGGTTTTAATACACATCTTGATGTTAGTTTATTATATTCTTTATAGTAGAAAATATGTCAGAAATGTTTCTAATTTAATTTTTCATGTTTTTTAACTGAAAGTAGTTTAAAAATTCATTTAAGGGATAAAGTTAAGAACAGTTGGGAGGGCTTCTTATCTACTGCTAGCTGTGTGTCTTTCTAAATACTCATCACTGCTCTTTAGAAAATGTGTCATGTAACCACCTACGACACTTTTTATGCAGTCTATATATTAAGTAGATGAGAGCCCCTAGTCTCCCATAAAAATAACTTTGTTCCTTAATGAAGATGATTTCTCTGTTCAAGAGTCTTTTCTTGAGTATTGTAGTGTTATCCATTTCCTCTGGGAAAGAGAGAGGGGCCATGAACATCTAAACTAAATCACAACTGCCTTTAAAGGGATTGTCTGTGCTCCATCTAATGCATTACATCTTTTATTTGTTTAGGCACTCACAATTCACCATTGAACCAAGGTGTTTCGCCACCTTGACCTCCGGGAAATATGGGCATACCTGCATCACATAATCAAGATGCTTGTGTTGTAGTAACTGAGTTTATGTAACCGTATTACTCAGTGCCAAGCAGGATTACAGTCTGATTTTTAGAACCATATAATGAGAAATAATGGAAACAATTCCACTACTGAGAATGCTTTCGTGAAGATGTGTTTTCTTAACTTACTTGTCTCTATTCTGTGTTATCACATGATATAAATGTACCTGGTCTGCTTAATTCTTGTACATTTGGATCTTCTTTCCAGTAGTTCATATGTAGTAAGTTGGCAGTCCTAATGTGAAACTTCTCAGAATTGCAGTAGTGGGGAAGCAAGTTTTCTTTTCTGAAACCCTAAATATGGGAGACCAGAGGCCCGAGAAAGAATCCTGAGGCATAAGCTATTGATGGATGTATTTTATGGTAGCAAGTTTCTGTTGTGTTCCCACAAGATTTTACATGAGGTTTGGGTAACCTTCCAGAAGTATATACATAAATATATTTACGTGTATAAAAGTATGGTGCCCTCTGCTGCACTACAGAAATAAAAAGAAAAAATCCTTTATGTATTCTCTTTCCCTGCGTGATAGAATTTTTGATATCAGCTGCTTGGAACGTTATGCCTGCCGCCTTTCTTGGAAAGGAAGAAGAGAGGAGAGTACTGCTTTTGCCTGGCAGGACTACTGCTTGTCATAGTTAGTACATTTGAGTTGTTCTGATATAGGCTTGTGCAGGACCTACCTCTGTGTGTCTGCAGAGCTGGTCATGAGGCAGGAGAAAACAGATACTTGTCAATTAAGTGACTTTTCCATGTGTGTCTATTTTGTGGAAGAGAAACAAAAGAGAGCGTCTCAGCCTGAGGACAGTCTGTAGATGTGCTTTTTAGCTGCTGGAGACTGAAGAAAATGTTGTATAGGTAGGAGGTTACATGCTGTGATGAATCATGAAACTAAGAATTCAGGACAAACTAATAATTCCTCTGTTTCAGTGAATTTGAAATAAAGGGATCTCTTAGAATTCAGTTTGCAGGATCAGAAGCATAGTCCATTGTGAAGGTGGTTGTTGAAAGACTATGCTGAACCTTTGCCTACCTCTTCCTCTGCAGATACTGCACCCCGAGATACATAGATTATGAAGATCTGGAGCGTAAATACTGGAGGAACTTGACTTTTGTGGCACCAATTTATGGAGCAGATATCAATGGGAGCATTTATGATGAAGTATGCATAGATTTTTATGAAGTTTATCTCTTCCAGCCCTCTTTTAAAGGGTACTAAGAGGATACATTCTTGCTTTGTGTCTGAGAATCTGTCTCTCTTTTGAAATCTTTGTGTTACTCACTTTAATGACTCCAAGCAAGGTTGAAGTTAACTCTACATCTTCAAGAGTCAGACAGTTCTGCCCTTAGACAGTAGGATGTTGTTACTCTTCCTGATCATAAGACTCTTCCTTTTCTTCACTTTGAACTCTCCAGAACTTTGAGATTCCTTCCTATGTATTTATTGGTTTATTAACATTTGAGTATGTGTGTTATCCATGTATCTCTCTGAAAATTTAGTGATATTTTAAATAACTTTAAAATTAAAAGATAGAATACCTTATTTCTCTCTCTTTCACTGAGGAAAATTGATAGCTGTACTTTATACCTGCTTGGAAAGTCAGCAGTTTCCTGGAAATGTACTAACAATTACAGTATACCTCTGAATTAAAATAGATGAAAGAGAAACTTCCTAAAGAAATGAATTTTGCTGGTTGCTTGCCAAGATTTGCATGGACAAAAACGGACTTTTAACACAGTTCTCATCCAAAGCGTTACAGAATATCCACTGATACCAGTGTAGCTACTACCAATATCCACTGATACCAATGTAGCTACTATGTAAGTAGCTATGCTATAGGAGCTGGATTTTGAAAGAATTATTTAAGTAAACAGACTAACTGAGGAAATGTGAGTGTTTCAAAGAAGAACTGAGAATTTAAAAAATTTTCAGGGCAAACTTTTCTTGAAAAGAATCTACCATTTCTCCAAAAGAATCTACCATGTGTGTTCTTGAGTTATTTCATGTCCTGTGTAAATGCCTTCTCCAATCATTCAAAAAAAAAAAAGAAAAGTAGAATTTCCCTGTGGCAGATGGTCTCAGGCTCTGCTGATATTTCGTATTTCTTCACAGAAGACAAATTACTTGAAGACTCAGTCCAAAGATAAATACAGTCAGCCAAGATGGCTTAAAGCAGTTCGATTTTTGTACTAGGTTATGTGATCTTTGAAAGATAGCTATAAATGTCTATTGCTAAGAGAGAGCTGCAAGTCCAAATTCTGTCATTTGTCCCAATAGCTGTATAAAAATGATTTAGAAAATAATTGAGGATTCTGATTTGAGGTGTTTTGGTGAAGAGACATTCTAGATGGCTATTGCTTTGTGGAGACCAAAATGGGGCACAGGAAAGCAGTGCTTCTTTGAGGAAATAGAAGCATGCCCTTTTTCTTCCCTGATATTTTTTTTTCTTTAATGTTGGCAGGTAATGCCTTCTGGCATAGCTTTTTACAAATGTACACTTTATTTTGATTGTGTTTTCTTTGGTGTTTAGTATCTTAAGGTTACTGTTGCATAAGCAACATTCCCAAAGAAAAGGAAATGCGGTAATACCCAGTTTTGAAGTGCTGACTGGTCAGAGAGAAGGTCAGAGATATCTTTCTCTTGGAATTACACTCTCATTAGATTTGGAAGCTGAAGAAGGGAGTTCTAAAAAGCAAAGGGTAAAGTGAGAAGAGCAGCATTCAGCAGTCATAACTCAGATGTTAGGTGCACAAGGAAGAGGACACAAAGCACTGGAAGTTTCATGGAGTGGGGAATAAGGGAGTACTAGGTAGAAGAAAAATGATTAAAGAGTATTATTTTAAAATAAATTACAAAGTAGAAGTGTTAGTGAAAGGAATAGACACTGAAGAAAGAGTGTGAACAGGCTGAGCAGTTAATGTGACAGCTATGTCATGGTTGACAGCCTAGTGGATTTTAGAGGGGAAAAAAGGAAAACTCCTGGTACCAAACTTTGGTGAGAAAGTTATGGATACTGCTGATCAAAATGTTTTCTTTCAGTATATTTTTGCCAAAGTTAATTTTTGGCCAGCAGATGGTGTACTTGCACAACTAATATTTTTCATGTCGTATTGAAAATAGTGAAGAAAGGATCTTTTTGATTCTCTTTGGAATTAGAGATTGCTCTTACATCTTCATTCAGTTTACGTCAGGATTGTCATTATTTGGGGAAAGGAGATAAGTACAATTAACTGACATTTTGGGCAACATACAGCAGAAAGGGCATGGCAGGATTAATTTGTCATAACAGCTTATTTGCAGTATACAAAACCACATGCTTGGTTTTTACAAAATACGTTTTATGGAAAACAGTGTGTTATAGAAGTTGTATTTAATCCAGAAAGGTAAATATCTGGCAGAATTCCAGGTAGAAAACCACCAGAAAGTTAGTGAAAGTGTGGTGTATACATGTACTTGAACCATCAAAATTGGTGAGAAATGCTGCTGTGCTGCAAGTCTTCAGTTTAAAAATTTACCACTTAGTTTTCTTTTCCACGTGGTGATGTTCAGTTTTACATTGAGACATCTGTATCTGAAGCATGATGAAGCCTTAATTTTTACTTTTTAGATTATTTAAGAAACAATACTGTTGATTGTGGAATCCAGCACCCTGCTGGCATCGTGCCAGAGAGATCATAGATCTAATACCATTGTTTGCTTTTCTTAGATCAGAGGATGACAGATTCTGAGGGGTGTGGAAGATGGGGCAAACTTATAAAGCCTGTGTTATGTGGAACAGAAAAAAAAAGGAACAAAGCTACAAATGCATGCTTTGAAATTTGACAGCTACCATCAACGATTCAAAGTTTACCCTTGTGATATTTGGATTATTTTAGAATAAATGTTGTGTATTTGTAATGTGTTTATGGTTATTTGACAGTTTTGAACACGGATTAAATTTTTGTGGATAGGGAAATGATCTATAAGAACAAATGTTCTGTACACTATATAGAGCTTTATAGAAAATAAATTTAAGGTAGTTGAATGTTTGCTTGAAATATTCTGTGCTATATGCCTTTTACTTGCCCTTACATTTAATTACAGTGTTTTGTAGGAAAATGACAATGTAGGTGACTCAAGAAAAAGCATTGCACAAAGGTATAGATTGTAAGCATTATTATTTAAGTTACGATTATAAACACTATTAGCTACATGTTCAAGGTTGTGTCTTTTTTGTTGCTATAAGGTCATCTGGACTTGAGTGCAAATTAGTATTCCTGAAAGAGTTTATAATGTCAATAATAAAGCACCAGTCTTACTAGCTGCAGTTGTTAAACTGATTCATGAATTGATTGGGAACACCTAAGAGTTACGATTGTTTGGCAAGTTTAATTGAGAAGTGATTATTTATTTTTTATTACATTATTTCAAGGGAGATGTCTTCCTTGTGAGTTGGCATGATTATACTGCCAATTTGAGCCAGCTTAGACTATTGACGCTGTCCCGCCTGACATCCTAGTCTCTAAATTGGAGAGACATGGATTTGATGGATGGACCTCTTGCAGGATAAGGAAATGGCTGGATGGCCGCACTCAAAGAGTTGTGGTCAAGAGCTCGATGTCCAAGTGGACATTGGTGACGAGTGACGTTCCTCAGGGGTCGATACTGGGACCAGCACTGTTTAACAATTTTGTAAGCAACATGGACAGTGGGATCAAGCTCACCCTCAGCAAGTTTGCCAGTGATACCAAACTGTGTGGTGCAGTTGAAACGCTGGAGGGAAGGGATGCCATCCAGAGGGACCTTGACAGGCTAGAGAGGTGGGCCAGTGTGAACTGCATGAAATTCAACAAGGCCAAGTACAAGGTCCTACACGTGTGTCGGTGCAGCCCCAAGCACAACTACAGACTGGGCAGAGAATGGATTGAGAGCAGCCCTGAGGAGAAGGACTTGGGGGTGCTGGCTGATGAAAAACTCAACATGAGCTGGCAGTGCACGCTGGCAGCCCAGAAAGCCAACCGTGTCCTAGACTGCATGAAAAACAGTGTGGCCAGCAGGTCAAGGGAGGTGATTCTCCTCCTCTGCTCTTGTGAGACCCCACATGGAGTACTGCATCCAGCTCTGGAGTCCTGAGTACAGGAAAGACATGGAGCTGCTGGACGGAGTTCAGAGGAGGGCCACAAAGTTGATCAGAGGGATGGAGTGCCTCTCCTGTGAGAACAGGCTGAGGGAGCTGGCGATGTTCATCCTGGAGAAGAGAAGGCTCTGGGGAGACCTAATTGTGACCTACCAATACCTAAAGGGGACCTACAGGAAAGTTGGCGAGGGTCTGTTTCTTAGGGAGTACAGTGACAGGACAAGAGGGAATGAGTATAAACTAAAAGAGGGGAGATTTAGACTGGACATTAGGAAGAAATTCTTGACTGTGAGGGTGGTGAGGCACTGGCACACATTGCCCAGCTAAGTTGTGGAGGCTCCATCCCTGGCAGTGTTCAGCGCCAGGTTGGCTGGGGTTTTGGGCAACCTGATCTAGTGTAGGGTGTCCCTGCCCATGGCAGGGGGGTTGGAACTAGATAATCCTTGTGGTCCCTTCCAACCCAAACCAGTCTATGATTCTATGAATGACTAGCCTGTGAAACAATTGCAAAAAGATACCATTTTTGACAGCATGGGCAAGGAAGAGAGTTGTTTTGCTTTTGATATCATAACTTTATTAACTTTTTATTAACTTACCAGGCAATTGTACTTGTAAGTAAATTGAAGAGTGCGATTCGCCTGCTTTTTTTTATAGTGTGTGTTCTGGTAAACTGCCTTAGGCCTTCCACTTTCATGCCACTTCCAACTGTTGTTTAAATCAAACCACCAATCACCAAGGCCACAAATTAAATTGTTTCCTTATTGTATGAGATTAAAGGAGCTCAAATTATCTTTTTTGTGTTTTCTGTTTTTTGGTTTTTGTTTTAATTAAATTGAAATAATACTTGTATGGAAGATGTATGAAACCCCTACATGGACTAATCCAGCAACTAGGGGGAAAAAAATCCTGGTTTTAAAAGAAGGTTCAAAAAAAAGTGACCGATTTGTTCTTTGTAGTGGATCATAGAACACATCTGACTTCAGTGCTGCCAATGGAATCTGCTATTCAGTAGAGAAAAGCCAAAGTTTGAAAGAAGCACGTATAAATGTGGTCTCACCTGTCTTTCACCATTCTTCTTCAGCTCCAGCCTTACTTCTCTTTTCCGTCTATTAGTTTTATTGCTCCTGACAAGACAATTCCTGATGCATACGTTCTTCCATGTCTAAGCCAATGGGAACGGTATTTGATTAGTAATACAAGAGCGAGTTCGTAGGCTAACCATTATTTTTGCTGAACGGTAGGTACATCACTAGTGTAATATTAACTCTAGCCACAGATGTACTCAAGTTTCCTGCTGTATCCCTTGACAAAGCAGCTAACTTGATTTTAAAGCAGTACCTTGATGCTGTATGTAGAGTTTGGATTTGACCATGAAATAAGTTGTAGAGTTTGGATTTGACCATGAAATAAGTTAGGGATAGCATCTGAGCTGTAAGTTCACCTAAGGCTGCTGGAGAGCAGCAGGTCATAAGCCAGCCAAGAGTCTCTGGAGAGCATCAGTGACAACTTGCTGACCAAAGTGGTCTGCAGGACTTCATACTCACAAACAAGGAAGGACTTGTGGTGAAATTGAAAGTGGAAGGCAACCTTGACTGTAGTGACCTTGAGATGGTGGTGTTCAGGATCTTGAAAGGAGGTGTCAAGACAGAAAGAAGGACCACAACCCTAGCTTTCAGGAGAGCACACTTTGGCCTCTTCAGTGTTCTCTTTGTATGAATCCCATGGAATAAGGCCCAGGAAGGCAGAAATACCTAAGAAAGCTATTCATGTCCTCTAAACTCAAAAGCGGTCCATCTCAATGGGCAGGAAGTCAGACCAAAATGCCAGGGACCTGCATAGGTGAGCAAGGGATTTCTGACAGAACTCAAGCATAAACAGGAAGTAAACAAGAGGTAGAAGTAGGGACATGTAACAAATTGGTGTGCGTGAGTTGGTGTGTGAGGAGAGGAGCAGGTGACCAAGAAGAAATTTTTCTGTTATGTTTCTCCTGCCCCTTTCCGCTGTCTCTTAATTAGTTTTTTACCTCTCTTTATTATTTGAGCTGTTACAGTGAGTCATAGGGTCATTTTAATCCTAGTTGTAGAACAGGTATCTTGTTTACCAGGTTAATATTGAAACGAATCCATGAGATGATCACAGAAGAAATCAAACACTGAAAAAGGATTGTGTGTATTAACGTATACATACAGAATTCATGTTCATAGGAATAGAATACATCCCACTGTTGACTGATGTTTTTAAGTAAAGTGCAAAGTGTAGTATTGTGTCACTAGTGTAAATATGTTAAAAAAAGGAAATGAATAAAAAATAATTTCATTTGGAGCATATTTTATTCTTATCTGCAAAAAGATCATTGCTTACAACCTTGAGCATCACTTTTTGCCAGTGTACTGAAAGCTACATTTTTCTTCGTGTCTTTGAAAAAAAGAATGGGTCAGCTCCTTCTAAACTGTGCAGATATTCAGATATTTGAGAGCTGCTTGTGAACTGTACCATTTTACCTACACATTACATTAAAAGCTGGTTCAGAGGCTGTTAATAGTCATAAAAACTCTTGATAGTAATTTACAGTAAGTTTGTCATCTACAAAATTAGTAAAGATTGAAATAATGGTCTTCTGTATAAACTCCTATGTACCTTAAAATATTTCTCTGAAGAAATACAAGGTAAATCTAATGTGTGTAGCAATGAGCATAGATGGTAAGATGTTTCAAGCCTGTATTTCTTTTTTATAAGTAAAGAAACAAAAATATCTTATTTTTCAGCTTTTTTCCTGAAGTTGGATTGTATGGTACAGTTGTCAAAGGTGACAGGTATTCTTTAAAGAATTTTCAATCAAGAACATGGATAAATAAGAAACACTTCCTTTATGCAATCTCTTGCAATTATTATAATCTGATATTATTGTGATATTCTGAGCAAACTAAATATTTCACATTTTCCTAACATTGGTTAGATTACAATGTCTAATTGAGTTTTTGTATTTGTAAGAAACTACCAGCTATACCTCATGGTCATCTGACATGTGTAGTGATGTTAACAACTGATAGTTATTAAATGTAGCATAACCTGCTAAGATATTCTCTAATTTTGAGAAGTATTATTATGCATTGACCTATTAAACTGCTCTTTTGCAGCTCCTATGATGTTTTTTGTGTGCATTGCAACTGTAAAGTTTAAAAACAGTTATGTAACTATTGGAAAAGTTAGAATCAATATTTTATTTAAAAATTCATCTAAGCACTTAATGTTTTAGAATATTAAAAAAGATGTATCTGTGAGGGAAAATAGCTTTAGTAATAATTTGTAATAATTACTTGTAACGATCTAGGCATGAATATAACTAATTTTTTTTTAAGTTGAAGGAATGTAGGAAGAATTAAAATCAACTAGTGTGATTTTAGAGTTTCAGCATTTCAGCCAGTTTCAGTGAACATTTCCCTTTGAGCCAAGACTACTTGTCCAGAATAGTCTTTAGGAAATTGAAATAGCTCATGCTTCTTGAATGTAGAGTGTGGTCTGTGTATTTGGTACAATCTTAGGATCATTCTCCATGGGAGGATTTGCTTTTTTTTTTAAGGGAGAAACCACTAGCAGTTTGTGGAGTGACTAGTTGTAACTTGACTTAACAGAGGGTGGAAAGATGAGATGTGGTGTTAAAAAAAAAAAGTAGTCCATTTACTCTCAACTATCGCTTATTTCATAGCAAGAGAGGAGCTAAGACTTCAGGACGTTAGGTTGCTAAAAGCTTACATGAATTATAGGCTGCGACTGCGCAAATGAGTTGGTAAAAAGCCCACAGGGTACTCTTAATTAGAAGGATAACACCTCTGTCTGGAGCAACCTTCAATCTGCAGATTGCTGCAGGCTGGAAGGGTATTCTGGGGAAGTACTGCTTTGCTTACACTGTTTCTTGTTTGCTTTTGACCACTGTCAGGAAGAGTATACTGCCTAGATTAACAGTTTTTATCTGGTGTATTTATTGTTGTCTTCTAACACTGTATGTGTCTCTGTGCCTATATGGTTGAGTCATTGCTCTTACTTTACTGTATTAATTTGTTTCTCAGAACTGACTGTGCACAACTTGGGAACAAAGAGAAATTTTATGGGATGTAAAAAAAAATAAATCTGTAAATTAATTTGATGAATAATTAGTTAAATTTTTTTTCTTCAGACATCTTATATTTTGCAGCTCTAGTGCCTTGCTGATGACCATGATTTTTCGATGTGAAAGGTGCGCATTTTACCAGTGTCTACTATTCAAGATCATGCTGGTGTTTAGTTTTTTTTTCTTTGATAACGGTCTTTTTTTTTTTTTTTTTAACTTTCAAATGCCTTTATGGCACACAAATGCATCAAAGCCAAAGCTTCTATTTTAAAAAAGAACAGTTGCTGCCTGGAATGAACTGATTCTGTAAATGTCCCAGATAAGTTATGAACAGTGCAGTAGTCCCACCAGGCAGTCAAAAGTCCTTGTTCAAGGAGAAGGCTGAACTTCATACAGAAGTTACCATCTTGTATATCAATTCTGTTTGCTGCATACATAACATTAATTACGTCTCACTTTAACCTGTATTCTTCACCACCTGCCCAACTATTGAATACCACTGTGGTTCTTAGTCTTAGATTGCAGTCGACGCAGATGATTGTCATCAATTCATTCCACAAATTTGAGTAAGATTACCAACCAGAACTGTGC
>VWZZ01001708.1:22153-45948 GCA_013399095.1 Psophia crepitans
TAAGTCATGGTTAAGAACATGTTTAGGGGCTGTCTTCTCAATAAAAAAAACTTGCCTGAATTGAGTTTGTAATGGTTTTCATTATATTTCTTGTTTTTCTGACTGCTTTAGCACCAGGTAATGTCTTCCTTGGAGATGCTAATAATTGCTATTGTAATGAAGTCTAATTTCTTTCTCTTCAGTTTTGTAACTTTCATCTTGGTTATACTAAGTCTTACATGCTGTATTATCTGGAATTAGAATTGCACTTTGTGGATGAATCTGAAGTACAACAAAAACTACACAAATGGCTTTCTGGATGACTTTTAATATACAAATTTTATGGGCAATAATGTAAGGAACCAGCTGAAATACCATGAAATCAATAGATTTCTTATGTGGTATATTTCTTACGCACTATATCATTGTTAGAAATACCTCTGAAGTGATGTAATGGTTTTAGTTTTTATACTTTTCAGAGAAATGGTAAATTTATGCATGTAAATTAAATCTTAAAATAATTTTTCATAGTACTTAGTATTATTTTGTAAGAAACTTAGGCCCAGTGAAACTTAGTGTCTTCCAGCTATCAACTCGTCAAAGATTTTGTCTGCAGCTGTTACTTATATTGTGTATGGTGTTTCAATCCATGTTAGATCTGGTGTATTAAGTGTTAAGTGGATATGAACTTCCTTATGTTCTCTGCTCTGAACATCTCAAACTTAGAACCTGATTTACATCTTAATGGAGTCAAGAGAATTTTTTCTTTGGGTAACTTCAACTGTCTTCTAAAGTACTTACAAATTTGTATTTATAGTCTTTTTAAGGGGTAGATCAGATGTGTATTTTTTGGCTGAGGCAATTATATAAAATTACATTACTTTATGAATTGAGTAATACATTTATTATGTATCTTTTTCAGGGTATTGAGGAATGGAATATTGGCCATCTTAATACAATTTTGGATGTTGTAGAAGAGGACTGTGGAATTTCCATTGAGGGTGTAAATACGCCATATCTATATTTTGGCATGTGGAAAACAACGTTTGCATGGCACACTGAAGACATGGATCTCTACAGTATTAATTATCTCCATTTTGGGGAGCCAAAGTCATGGCAAGTTTAAATTTTTATGAAATATGATTTCATTTATCTGTTTTTCAGCTGGTTAAACCAAACAGATGGTGTACATTCACTTCACAGTGATAAACATTAAAGAAAAGCTAAGATAGTAATTTTGAGGGTTTTTTTAAGTTGAGAATGCTATGAAATATGTGAGATTTGTGATATAAAGAACGTCATAGTAATGCATTGTTTTAAAGGAGAAGACCGTTAAGTACATAGGGCTTATTTGAGTTCAACAGAAAAAAATCGTAATGATTCAGTATAAGTTTCATGAGTTGGGAACCCCAAGACTATTTGAGGGAACTTCTGTAAAACCTCTCTGAAATCAGTTTATTTTTGTTCAGTTGTCCTTTGGGACTGTCTAATATAGTTTTTTATTACACATGCATTTAATTGCTTATTTGAATCAGAGTCATATTCTCTACTGTTAACTCAGTAGGCCCAGTAGGAGATAAGTTTCAATGTTAAAGGTACTTCTTAAATATGAAGCTTCTGTTACTCTTTCTCCATAATCTGAGATTTTTTGATTGAACAGCCTTAATAGAGATACAAGTAGGTCTAATGTTATACATATAGATTGTGATATACATGTATCTTAAAGTACATGAGAAAAATGTTTTCCTTTTGATCATAAATT
This sequence comes from Psophia crepitans, assembly GCA_013399095.1. Lineage (NCBI taxonomy): Eukaryota > Metazoa > Chordata > Aves > Gruiformes > Psophiidae > Psophia > Psophia crepitans. Next base: position 23,895 of record VWZZ01001708.1, read on the forward strand.
TTTAGTTTTTTTTCAAAATACCTGTGAATGGAACATAAAATGATTAGAAACAACCATTAAAGAGCGGTTACGCTTAGATCAGTTCTGGTAGTTTCTAGTCATCTAAACTTAGATGGAAATTTTATAGCTGGTAATTCCATAAAACATTATTAGTTATTTTTATACCCGTACAAAAGACAAAGACCATCATGTATTTAAACATAAGGTGCTAAAGTGGTCAGCTGCTGGTTCTTAGGCCATGGCTTTATGTTTACTTGCTTTTCTTGTACAGAGTTTAGACAGAGAAGGTAAACACCACTTATTGTAGTAATGTAGGTCCAGGTTTTGAATTGATTTTATATATATATATATTTAAAATTGTTGCTTTGATAGAATTAGACATACCAAGCAAGTCTTCGAAGCCGTAAGAACAGTATCTTCATTAAAAATGGATGTAAAGATAGGTAATTGCAAAATATTCTAAGATGCCTAAAAATTCTCTTAGATTCTTAGAAATTTTGAAAGTACGATTTAGAGAAGATGCCACTACATACTGTAAAATGTCATATACTAGAGATGTTTACTTTAACCCTAAGTCCTTAGACACAATGGATGGAAGCTAAGAAAAACTTTTTAAGTATTATGTAGAAGGTATGAGTTGATAACATGATAAATGCTTTTCTAGTTTATAGATACTTGTTTGCATTTCTGAGTGAACACAGATCATTAAGCACTTGACCTCTCCATCTTTTGAGGAAATAGTGGTGGATACGACTTCATTTTCTGGACCATATTGGCCCATATTATTAAGAAATGTGACACTAAAAAAAAAAAAAGTTAAATGAAAGACAGTAAATGATTGATTTGTTGTTACACATGTGCTTTTACTGGAGGAATGCAGCAATAATTTATGCTAGTGCTGTTCCTATATCAGTAAAATTTATCTTGTGTTAATGTGGTGTTAGTATAGTATTTTTTTCCAAAAATGCAGGATGAATTAAATCTTAGGATACAGATAGTAAAGATCTGTCTTCTCTGCTCTTAAAAAATTTAAACTGAGTTGACAAGTGCTTCCTCAGTGAAACCAAATACCCTGGCATGCACAGTAGTAGTACATGTTTTTTATTTTTACTGCGTATACATGTAGTTCTTCAAGACTATGACATTGGTCTTACAGACAACTGAAAAATACTTTATTAAGAAGCATTACAGAACAGCAGCATGTTTTCTCTGAACTGTGGGAATTCAGTCACTTCCACATGAGAACCTGGATGAGAACTTCTAGGCAGGAGCAGAATCTGACTGTTATGGCATTATGGAATTTGAAACTTTTTCCAGTATTTAGGGATTGATTAAATTTCATGTTGTCTTACACTCTGTGTACTCCTTGGAAGTGAAGCTGCACAAAGAAGTTTATGGTTTTATATTATGTACAGTGATTCCTTCATTGACTACCTCATAAAAAACACAGGGGAAAAGCGAGTCTGGTAGCTATTTGCAAAATCAGGACTATGGCTGTTTCTGTGTTGATGTATGTAGAATCATAGACTGGTTTGGGTTGGAAGGGACCACAAGGATCATCTAGTTCCAACCCCCCTGCCATGGGCAGGGACACCCTCACCTAGACCAGGTTGCCCAAAGCCCCATCCAACCTGGCCTTGAACACTGCCAGGGATGGGGCTTCCACAACTTCTCTGGGCAGCCTGTGACAGGGCCTCACCACCCTCACAGTCAAGAATTTCTTCCTAACGTCCAGTCTAAATCCTGGCTCTTTTAGTTTAAACCCATGTATATGTTGGTGTAATACTTGCTTTATGTAGTATTTTTTACTTGCAAAGAAGTGCTAAAGAGAGAAAATAATTTTAAGGACAAAAAAGAATTAAGAAAACTTAGAAGCTCTGAAACAGAACAATATGAGGGGAGAAGGGAGGGATATGGTGAGGAAAGATTTACTGGAAAGGGAAATAAAATCTGTTAAAATTACTATCAGGCAGAATTTTTATAGCAACTTTTCCTTTGCATTTTTTTCCAAGGGGAAAAAAAATTTGAAGAATGTACCTCATTTTATTTACATCACAGTTTCATAGAAAAAAAAGTCTTATTACTGAGAAAAAGAACCATTGAAAATTGGTGATTTATTTAATTTATTAATTTAGTTCCTCATATGTTTCATAACGGTATCTGTGAACTGCTTATTAGTGCTAAAAATTTCTTCACTCTGCCATTTGTTGTTAAGTGTTTGCTTCTATTGTAATTATTATTTCAAAGGCTCTGACTAAAGAGAATTTATTTTTGTTTTGTGTAATAATGTGAAGAATTTTGTCATGTTGTTGAAGTACTAAACTGCTCTTGGAAATTAATGCCTAGTATAAACCACATTTTTGTTAATGGTACAAATGTTAGGCTATGAGTATGTGGGTTACATCCATGGGTAAAATATAGATAATACTTCATTTTACATTCTACATTTATAAATTAAAAAATCTGAATGAGATACATTTTGGAAAATAATTTTGGGTTTATTAAATATCAGAAAGCAGCACTTATTCTCTGTGCAGTTTACCTGACTCATGAAAAACAGTGGTGTTGATATGAATTTTTTTTAAGTATTAAGATGATGTAAGTCTTCTTGAAGAATATTAATAATGAACCTATGAAAGTGTTTATTAAGCAGGCCCAAAGTAATTATTTTCATGGCACTGTGGATATTTCAAATTTAATAGTAATTAGACTAATTTATTCTTTATTTTAGAGAAAAGGAGTAAGGATATATAGGGAATATATTTAATATTTTACTTTAGAAAGTAATATTTTTTAAAATTGTGCTCATTTTGTTACCTCATGTCTGATGGGAAAGGTCTGAATTCTTTTCTGCATAAAGCATCAGTTTTTACTTTCTTTTGAGAGGGTCACAGTGTAAAAATAATTTATGTGTCAATTTGTGATGTTTTCTGTGACATTCCATCCAGTCTTCACTTTGCAGCTCTTTTGAACAGACTAGAAATGACAGGAAACTATACATTGTGTTAAAAACCCCTCCTGTTCAGTAATGTATTTCATAAATCACAAAATGCCTAGCAGGGTTGGTCAGTCATGAAATACAGAGGAATATATACTAGAGAAAAAGAAGACAGTTCCATCTTTGTGATAAAGTCAAGAAAAAAAGACCAGATCATTGAAGAGAGAATGCTTAGATGGCCAAAATTAGATGGATTAGAAGAGTGAGACTCGACCTTGCAGTTTATTTAAGTTGTAAGAGGAGTAGGGTGAAATGGATCCATGGTGAAATTCAAAACAAAGCAGGTGATTTAGATTCAGGGATTCTCTTTTCAGGAGTTCAGTGGATACGGGTTGTTGAGAAGTCTGGTCGTTGCCTAAAATTTTTGCCATGGCTAGAACCTGTTTTTATGCATTTGCCAGTGTCGAATGTCTAGCAATACCTGTTCATCTTCCCTTATGAAGTGGAGAAATGAGGAAAGACACATAGTTACACTGTAGGGGTTGTGGAAGTCTTTGAAACATGAGTTCATGTGAAGGTTTTCAGATTTTGAATCCCAGTAGCACAGGAAGTAGTAACGGGGTTATGAGTATGGTGTGATAAAAATGAGTGATGTTCTGACATTAGTATTAGACAAAATTACAAAAAAGTTGGAGGAAAAGCATACTCAGATTTATGCTAACATTGTATGATTTAAGAACAAATATGGCAATAAAGTAAACGGGTTAAAAGAGACTAACCTAGGTCCCGTCAAGGTCGTCTGGTGTAGCATTAATAGAACTTTCAGTGGGGTCAGCAGCTGACAAAGGCTGGTCAAAATTTGGCCAGGTGATGCGGAGTTCAGCATGACTGGGAGAGTCTGGCTACCTTTGCACAAGTTATGCATACTATAGTCAGAACTGACATGTTTCCTAGTTAGTTCTATGTCCAGAAAAAATAACATACAGAAAGTTACGGTGAAATGCAAACTTTTAGCGTAAGAAGTGGGAGCAATGTGTAAGACTTCTATGAGAGATAGGGAGATGGTTATGCTAAGATTAGAAGAGAAGAGGATTAGCTACACTTCTTGCTGAAAATTATCAGAAAAGTTAGAAATAAGAATATTAGGAGTCACAAAGTTGACTAGAATCAGAGTAGCAATTCTGATTTGTAAAAATGTAGCTACTGTCAAACAGTGTACTGGTTTATCAGCAGTCTGAAAGAGTTACGGTTGTGCTTGAAACTGACTAACCTTTTGGTAGTTAGAATGTTCTCCGTAAAGTGGGAGAACTTTGCTGAGTAAGTCATGGGAATTAGAAGAAAAGGAGAGATTCTGCCCTGACCCCTCCGAAAGAGGATTTTGTTCCTTGGAATAGATTTGGTTAAGTAGGGAAACTTTTTAGGTGGAAATGGACCTTGAACTTTTCCATCTTACACCAGCAAATGTATTAACTTCCTAAATGAAGGTTATGAGATTTCAGTTTGTTTGTATTTTAACAAAATATTTTTAATAATAAGATATAATAAATATTAACCACCTAAGTAGATAGTAGACCAAATTAGTGTTGCTTGTAGAAAGTTGCATGGGATTCTGAGCCCAGCGTCTGGAATTGGATAGACAGCATTATTTTTATGTAATGTGGAGGCTGCAAATTGCCTGTTATCGACTGTGGACCAATACATCAGGTTCATTGTGAAAAAAATTACTGTTTTAAGTTTAGTTGTAACAACATTTTTATGGGTTTGCAGCTCTGGAATTTTTAAAACGCTAATTAGCAGGAAAAATCATCAGCTATTGTTCCCCTGTCAATATATAACATGGGTTTCTGAGAAGTGGTTTGGTAAAGTTTTAGCGTCACACTGAATTAGCTTGCCACAGATGGTATTATACATTATCTGTGCATGTACATGGCTTAGGAAGAATAGAATTCAATGTTTCACATTCCATTTCTTGCCACTGAGATGAGAATAATTGGGTGGATACAGGAGGCTGTGGGTCTGATGACCATCTTGCTTAGCTGGGTACTTTTTGCACAGTAAAGCAGTGATTCTTCAGTTTTTATGTTTTCATGTTCATACTTTGAATAATACTGTTGTAGAGTTCCCCCACTTGTAAAACATACCACTGGAAAACCTTATTTGTGGGATTTTTCCAACAATATGGGGTACTTTGCTAAGAAGTACGAAACTTTTCTGGATTATCAGTGCTGTTTTTAATGTGGAACTTTCTGTCTTATGAAAATCAACAATATGGGTTAGTGTAAGAGGATTCTTATGTGAAATATAAGAAGTCTGTAGGCAAAATAAGGGGAGAGGTTTTTTTGTAGTCCTTAAGGGTAAATCATAAATCATGTGGGCAAAGAAACGTTTTATGAGCTGACTGTTACTTGTATATAGTCGTTGACTTAACGAATTTTTCTGTAAAAGTTACATATTCTGGTAAGTGATCTGGGGTTGTAACCTGTTGTATAGGGATATTATGGAGAAGATAGAGCCAAACTCTTCTCAGCAGTACACTGACATACCAAAGGACATGTAGCAATAGTTACCACTTGCAACAACAGGTATTTCAGTTCAACAGAAGGAAAAAAAACAATTCACAATGACATTACAATAGTTTGCATAGGGAGACTACTGAGTCTTCATCTTTGGGACTATTCATAACTTGACTGTTGCCCTGTGCAAACTGACCTAACTTTGAAGTTAGTCGTATGTTGATCAGGGCATTAGACTAGATGACATTCAGGTCCATTCCAGCCTAAACTTCTCTATTATTGTGATACGGAATTTTAAAGAAGATGGTGCTTAAAGTTACTTTGCTAACGTATGGGATAATTTGAAATCCAGTTCTGAATCAAGTCTTTTCTGCAGAATTCTAAACCTGCAGGTAAAATTGCTTCCAGTTAATTTACAACTGTTTGTGCTACTAGTTCTATTTTTCTATCTAATTACATGTCTTTAGCCAATGTTTTCCTAAATCTGCATTCTGAGGAAAATACAGAAAAAAAAGTGGAGCCTCCCTCTCCTCATTCACTAAACAGTTGCAGCAACAAGGAACACAGCAGTAGAAGTCTTGTAAGATGTCTGATGAATAACTTTCAACTCTTACTTTGAAGGTCAAGAAGAAGCTACATTCTTCTCTTTGACAAGTTCTTGGGTTGTTACTTTTACAGAAGGTTTTGCCTTGCAACAGTTGATAGCAGTCATTTAGGTATTGGAATAATTATCAGTGTATTTTCTGTAAGCTACAAGTGTATGATATATATGCCTACTTATTTTTCAACTCTGCAACGTATAAGTTAGAGAAAGAACTTTTCAAATGCTAATGACCAATCTCCTGAACTACCTTGTCTGCTGATCTGTGGATTTCATATTTTTTGGTGATGGAACAAAGTACCTCATTTCACCTTCATAGATTCAGTAGATCTACCATTATAATGATTTTGTAGTACAAAATTCAACTTTGGCTCTGATGTCTAGAACAGTGTTATTCCTGTGACAGAGATTTGTATAATTACTTCCTGAGGCATAGAGATATCACTAATAAAATTCAAGAAATCTGACTTATTTATATACTCCCATTGATTGTTCTAGTAATATTGTTTTATAACTGTGTAGAATCATAGAATGGTTAGGGTTGGAAGGGACCACAAGGATTGTCTAGTTCTAACCCCACCACCATGGGCAGGGACAGCCTCCACTAGACCAGGTTGCCCAAAACCATATCCAACCTGGCCTTGAACACTGCCAGAGTGGGGGCCTCCACAACTTCTCTGGGCACTCTGTGCCAGGACCTCACTACCCTCACAGTAAAGAGTTTCTTCCTAACATCCAATCTAAATCCCCCCTCTTTTAGTTTATACTCATTCTCCCTTGTCCTGTCACTGTACTCCCTAAGAAGCAGCCCCTTGCCAGCTTTCCTGTAGGTCCCCTTTAGGTATTGAAAGGCCGCGATTAAGTCTTGCCAGAGCCTTCTCTTCTCCAGGCTGAACATCCCCAGCTCCCTCAGCCTGTCCTCACAGGAGAGGTGCTGCAGCCCTCTGATCAACTTTGTGGCCCTCCTCTGGACTCCGTCCAGCAGCTCCATGTCTTTTCTGTACTGAGGACTGAGCTGGATGCAGTACTCCATGTGGGGTCTCACAAGAGCGGAGTAGAGGGAGAGAATCACCTCCCTCAACCTGCTGGCCATGCTATTTTTGATGCAGCCCAGGGCACGGTTGGTTTTCTGGGCTGCCCATGCACACTGCTGGCTCATGTTGAGTTTTTCATCAGCCAGCACCCCCAAGTCCTTCTCCTCAGGGCTGCTCTCAATCCATTCTCTGCCCAGCCTGTAGTTGTGCTTGGGGTTGCACCGACCCACGTGTAGGACCTTGCACTTGGCCTTGTTGAATTTCGTGTGATTCATGCTGGCCCACCTCTCTAGCCTGTCAAGGTCCCTCTGGATGGCATCCCTTCCCTCCAGTGTGTTGACTGCACCACACAGCTTGGTGTCGTCAGCAGACTTGCTGAGGGTGCACTCAATTCCACTGTCCATGTTGCTTACAAAGATGTTAAACAGTGCTGGTCCCAGTACTGACCCCTGAGGGATGCCACTCATCACCGATGTCCACTTGGACATCGAGCCGTTGACCACAACTCTTTGAGTGCAGCCTTCCAGCCAATTCCTTATCCAGTGAGTGGTCCATCCATCAAATCCATGTCTCTCCAGTTTAGAGACAAGGATGTTGTGCGGGACAGTGTCAAAAGCTTTGCACAAGTCCAGGTAAATGTAGTAGTTTTTGTTTGTATTTTTTGAGTTCTTTCATACATTTTATTGTGAAAGCTGGCTGACTCTGTGATTTTGCATTCATTCATACCTTTAAATTTATTTCAATTTTATTAAAATGTTAAGATTATTACATTTATTAATGACTTTAAGTTCTTCAAGGTAAAAAAAAGCATCAGTTTAAGTGTAACTTAATGAGCTCCTTTACCTTATCAGTGTTGTGGACAAATCAAATTGTATTCAATGTCTCTTTTTTTAAATCCTGGAAATTAGAGGAATGCAAGGCAGGTCCACTGTGAAAGTCAAAATACGACTGAGAGTTCACAGAATTTTGTACTGACTCATAGAAAATCTGTTTTACTAGGTAACCTGATATATTTTTCTATGACAGATAGGTTTTATTTTCTGTTCTTGGAAACTAGGGTTTTTTTCATCACATAGTCATTATTCTGGCGTGCTATAACAACCTGCATTTTCCATCTTTGGAGTAAAGTTCAGAGTCCTTGGAAGAAGGCAAACAATTCTGAGATACTTATATTAATTTATCATTATCATTTAGCTCCACTGCTTTTCTTGCTGTGAAAGTAAAATTTACTTTCTGTGGAAACATACAGACTAAACTAAAAAGACGTGACTCATTCTAGCAGGATACCCTTGGTTATTATACAATACAAATCACAGAGCATGTTGCAGGTATTTATGATTTTTGGCATTCTTTGCAGCCACTGCGGACAACTTGTCCTTCTTCCTCTTTTTAACACAGTTCCTTGAAGTGAAGGCTTTGCTTTAATTTCCATCCTGAATATGTCCTTAAACCAGGATTTTCATGTTGGATCAAACCTGGTGATAAAAGATTTTTCTAGATTTAGAATGGATGCCTATAGTTGAAGAGCACTTAAGTTTAATAGTTTGTATAGGTCAGGATGAAAACACTTGAAACTAAAGCAATTCTGCCTAAAACTGCATAAGAAAGTATAAACTTGGATAAAGTTTTCTGGTTTTTCTTTTAATAATTTATTTAAATACTACTTAATGCTAAGTGGATATGAGTCATGGTCAACAAGTTTCTCTGTTAAATTAAAGGCAGAATACAGAGAATCATAAGTACACATCAAGTCTATGCAATAGATTAAAGAGGATCAAAGGCCTACTTCAGATACAGATGGAAAATAGGATCACTATTTTTAGCTACAACAGTAGATTGTGTAGGATGCTTTTAAAATTGTGTAAAATTTTGTTTCAGAAGACACATTTGTAATAATGTTATTCTGCACTTTTTCTAAATAAGTAGAAATACTTGTTTTTCTAAATAAGTATTCTCATATCAGTATCTTAAAAACAGGGCAGCTTAGTTTTTTAGCTTACAGTTAGAGAGTTAGAGAAGTTTCAGTGCTAAATTATTAAAGTTTGGATTCAATTAATATATTCCATTAAAAAAGTAGCAATATTTTTTGATAGATTATTGTCAATCAACATTCATAATCATGTGGAAGCATTTTAATTACATATAAGTCCATTTGTTTAATTTTACTAACATGTTTATGTGATTTACATCTGGTGTGAAGTTACTGCAGAAAATCTCATTGGTTTGCTCGGAGATTTTTCTTGATAAAGCCCAGGAGAACATTTCACCGAGGAGAGCAAAAAACCGTATCAGTTTTTTCCTGCACTTACAGGGATTTTACTAAAAAAAAATAAAAAAAAAATAAAATTGTACAGATGTTGCATTATTCTTGAAGGACTTGGTAGCTCTGGGCTGAAAGTGCTTTGTTTCAATTCTGTCTTTGAGATGGTTTGGTATCTTTTAATGTGGAAATTTTTTTTTTTTGTAATTTAAAATTTTATTCCTGGCCTTGTAGAAATTACAGCTGATCAGTTTGAAGGTGTGGTACTGTTCTGATTTTTATTATGTTGTAGATCTTGAGGAAGATACTGTGAAGCAATGCTAGAGTCACTTAAATGATGTGTTCATTATTATTAATTGGGAAGGAACTGCAGATGAATAGGTATCTGTTCTATGAAAACCTGGCTTAGCAAAGAGCCTTAAAGTGATGAACTGTGATAGTATGCTTAATTTCTAGGCTGCGCATTCTAGAAAGCATTTCAGACCCTGAACTAAGCTCTAAGGTTCTGCGTACTGTAGATGGGTGAAACACTGTCCGTGTTTTACTTTATGGAGTTGTGTATTTAATGACGTACAGTATATAACACTAGCACTTCAAGGGTACGAATGGAGAGAAAATAATTTTTTTTCTAAGATAATGAAATTCTGATTAAAGCTACAAACATTGAGCAGTTAAAGTCTATTTAATAACATGTGGAGTGGGTTGTCAGTAGACATGGATTTTGTGGCAGGTCAGCTTAGAGCACTGATTTCTGTGGTGGAAGGGTCTTGATTCTATGCAGCAGTTTCAGCTGTAGTAGTGTAAACTTGTGTGTGTGCAAATGAGAGTTTGAGGCAGCGCGATGTTTATTTCTCGTGCAAAGTGAGGGCCCTAGGGTCTTTCACTTACTTTTTCTGAGTGAGTTGTCAGGGGAGATGAATGAAGTCTTGTGTTCACAGTGTAGCAAAAGAAAAAAACTGTTGACTTAGTTTGAAAATGTGGATTTGGACTGTACAGCTGAATATGCATTTTCTCCTTTTCTAAACCATATTTTTTTATACAGAAGAATCAATCCAAGGGTGTCGCAACATTAAACTCAAACAAAAGCTTATTATATCACATATTGAGGCAGCTGAAGTCGGTAATAAAGCCTAATTAATACATATCTATAAGGTGCAGAAAATATGTTAATAATAAACTGTTCAGAAAAGCAGAATGAAATTACAGCTTTTCTATAATCTTCATTTTTTTAAGCTGTAATAAACATTAAAAATGACATGAGGTTAATTCCAGTTCTTTTATTTGTTACTGACTTGTTGCAGATAGCATATGGAATCTTTAAAAAATAATTCATTGTAAAAACAGAGTGATTCAAAGATATGGAATTTATTCCTTAATTTAAAAAAAGTGTATTTCTTAAATAATTTTTAAACTCTAATTGTAATGATTTTACAAAGACAAGTAACCCTCTTATTCCACAGCATTGGCTGTAGGAAAAAATAGAAATGTTTAATACTCATATTTTTCTGTTGAACTCTTGTGTCTTGTGAAGCACACTAAAATTCAAAGAAATTAAACATGTATAAAATAGACTTAGGTGGTTTTGTTTCATTTGGAGAATGGAAGTATAGGTGTCTTTTAAATGGAGTAGTGTAATCATAATCAAATATTATAAATATGGATGATTTCAAATAATGAATATAACATTCTTGAAATACCTGTTATAATGTTTAAACTAGAAATATGCTAAAATGTTTTCTTAAAAGAATACTTCTATACTTTTTCCTTAGAAATTGATATATTTTTCATGTATAACTTTTCAGTCTTTAATCTTTTGGCTTCTATATTTTTTAGATATTTATCTTTTGTGAATCATGGCTTATGTAGTAATTAAGTCTTTAAGCATTTCCTCCTTTTCTGTTTTTGAATTTTAGGTATGCTATTCCTCCAGAGCATGGGAAACGGCTTGAAAGACTAGCTCAAGGTAATATTTTCAGTATTTCCGTATGTAAGATGAAGGACAAACCTTCAGCAGAGTGAAAAATGTCCTTGACTCACCTGCTGTGTTTTATTACTTAATGTTGTGTGACTTCTATCTGTCTATGGTATGACTGCAAACAAGAAACACTTTCTGCTACTCTTAAGTAGTAAAGGATTTCTTAAGAAACAAAAGAATCTTTTTTTTTTTTCCCCCCCTCTTAGAACTTTATTTTGCACTGGTATTTTTAGCTTGGCGAAGCTTATGAAAATGAGGCTTGTTTTTGTTCATTGGATTTTCATTCCTAGCATTTTTGTCTCCTCTGTGCCATTGCTTTTTTTTTGTCATAGCTTCTTTTCTTCAGTAACTTCTGAATCTTAACTTCTTAGCCAAACTTGATACAAAGAGAGAAATTTTGAAGAGAGGTAAGTCTCCAGAAGTTTTATGAAACTTAATGACTGAATAGAGGATGGAGACCTGGTTAGTACCTCCCCTCTGGGAAGGGAGAAGCAGACAAAGTGTACCAATGCTAAATATTCTTTGGTAGCAGCGTGCTGGCCATTGAGCAGGCATATAAATCCTCTTTAGCCAAAGCATGACACTGCCTTTTTCCTTCCAGAGCTGTGAGGAAAGTGTATTGAAAAGGAGCAGAGGATTTTGTTGCGAGGTTGAGATCTAAGGGATGGAAATCAATAGTATATAGGAAAATTATTCTCACACAGTAATTTCTTTTATTTTCAACAACACTATACTCTCTTTTGTTTCTAGATTGAGTGCAGTTTATGAACATGTTAGGAATTAGGCACATTTCTTGGCCTGGCAGCCCAGGTTTTATAGCCTGCTATTAAACATATTACATAAGGAATGTTATTGGAAGTTCATAATTAGATATTACGTATCAGGATCAAATTCTGAAAATTTTTGTACATTTCCTTTTCATATTAATTTTTTATGCATATAGGTGCATGACTGTTTTTCTGACCTGTTTTTAAACTATTGCTGAGAACAGTAAGATGGCATGTATTGCTGAGGTGTGAAAGACCTGTGAACTTGCAGACTGAAAAACATGCCTTGGAAAGACAGATTTCAACCTGGATGATTACATTTACTATTCTTAAATTTCCCCATAGTTTCAGTTGAGAAAGTTGTCTAACTTTGCAGATTCTTTTTCCAACTTGCAAAGTACAGAACTCTTCATGTGCATACCTGGAAGCTTTTAGTTTTCACTGGCAAACAAATTGATACATGTTGTAGACTGAGCAGAAGACATTGGCTTATGATAGGATTATTCAACAATTGAAAGATTTATGGAAAATGAGCAAGGAGAAAAAGGGATAGAGAATTGGAAAAGGTTCAGAGAGGGACACCAGGGCTGATGAAAAATTTGCCTTTTTGTTTTAATAACTGTTAGTAACTTTTCAATCTGAAAGAGTGTCAAGTAAAGGGAAGGGGTTATAATAAAGACCTGCGGTGTCTGACGTGGAAAAGGTGGCTAAATAGTGATATTCACTGGGTCTTCCAGTACAGCTAGACACTCTAAATGAAGACTCTTAGCAGGTTGAAAAGAAGCAGAAGCAGATGGTTCCTTTCACAGTATGAACTCCTCACTGTCCATGATGGATTCTAAAATTTTGCATGGGTTCAGGGGAAGAGTGAATAACACGGCAAAGAAATACATTACAGGAGCATAGGAACTTTAGAAGTCGTGGAGCAGCAACTCATTGGTACTAGATTACTCAGAGGAGCCAAAGACTTTGTGCTGTATTTAAACACTTCTCTGTACATTCACTTTTGGTATTTTCTGGGTAGATAGATGTTTCATGTGATGTGGCATGACTGCTCTGGCATTTATTATATATTTCACGCTGATTGATTACAGCTATGCAGCATTTTAAACCAATTCAGGTTTACATGTTCTGTAATGGGTATATATCCAAGCTTTTTTTTTTTTTTTTCCCCAAGAGGGAAGCGAACGGGCTGTTTCAACAACACTTGTTCTCTTACATCGTAAAAGTGGCATTGAGGCATAGCATTGTTTCTGCAGGTTAAAAAAAAACCCCTTCGGATATTTTTTTTGACATACCCTAATTTCCCCAGGTATTGGAGTAACCTATACAATTTCAGGAAGTAGATAACTTTTGGAGATGCATACTTTGCTACATGGGAGCTTTTGAAGTCATTTAGTGCAAACTTTTATGGTTTAAGGACATATTATGGTAGAAAATTGTAGCCTAAAGGTGCCCAGATCTCTTACTGCTAATAATACAGTAAGATGAGTGGGACATAAAGCATGGGGAGAAGTGGAAATCTCCAAAACTACTGTTTGTCAGAGGCCAATAGAATCATAGAATCACTAAGGTTGGAAAGGACCTCCGAGATCATCAAGTCCAACCGTCAGCCAATAGGTTATACTGAGGGAACAGTGTCTTAATGTCTGAATGCCAGCGTCAGGATTGGACAGCAGGCTCAATGGGACATCTGACTTCAGTCTCACACAGCGTAACGGTTCTTAGGTTCAGAACTGCTGGAGGAAGGTAGGACAGAAAAGGATCTGGCTTGAGGCACACTGGCACACGCATACATGCTTTTCTACAGCTGGGAACAAGAACCCAGTTCCTTGATCCGTACTGATCGCTATATTTAAAGAAGTTACCAAGGCACATCATTCCCCCTTGGTCTGTGCACCTCTGCATGGAAGTTGTAGATTAATTATGTTGCTATTACATATTAGTACAAGTTATAAAGATCTGTGTGGTGAATAGAAAACTACTTTCCTTGATGGATCGTGTATGATCAAAACTTAATTATTTTTGTTTCAGAATTATGTTTTGTACAGTAAATAGCAAATAGAACAGAATCCGGTACTGAACAGTCAAGATAAAATTTCAAATGGTTTTTATTCCATTATATTCAGTGAACAAACCTGGATCTCTGTAGGAAATATACGTACTCATGCAGAGCTTTTTATTGCAACAGCAGTGTTAGATAGGTGAGTTAGTTTCAGAGACAACCATTTCTGACATTTCCTGAGTTTTTAGTATTTGACTTTAACGTCTTCTTCAGTATGGTGTGGTGTGGTTTTTTTTTTTTGTTGTGAGTAGGCTGTCTTCATGATATTTTTTGGTCCAGCTAATAGCTTAGAATGGAATGTAGATGATGATGGTGTCATTGTTAAGAATAAAGATAGTGGACTTTTTTTAAAAAAAAAACACCCTACCATTTCTGATTATTTCCATGCTATGGAGGTTAAGACCTCTGTGATCTACTTTGCAACTGCTACAATCTGAGTTTTACGGTAAGGTATGTTAAAAAGATGAAAATGCAAAGTAAGCTGCATGGTTGCAATTCACTTAATAGTAAATATTAATAAAACATTTAATAAAACATAGTGTACATGAGATCTTTATACTTAATTACAAATCACAGAATCATAGAATGGTAGGGACCTGTGGAGATTCACCTAGTACAACCCTCCCGCCAGAACAGCATCACCTGGAAAAGGTTGCACAGGGTCGCATCCAGGCGGGTTTTGAATATCTCCAGAGAAGGAGACTCCACAACCTCTCCGGGCAGCCTGTGCCAGTGCTCTGGCACCCTCAGAGTAAAGGATTTTTTCCTCATATTCAGATGGATCTTCCTGTGTACTGGTTTGTGCCTGTTGGTCCTTGTCCTGTTGCTGGGCACCTCTGAAAAGAATCTGACTCCATCCTCTTGACAATGACCCTTTAAGTATTTGTAAGCATTGATGAAACCCCCTCTCAGGCTTCTCCTGGCTAAACAGACCCAGTTCTCTCAGCCTTTCCTCGTAAGGGAGATGCTCCAGGCCCCTAATCATCTCTCCAGTAGTTCCCTGTCTTTCTTGAACTGTGGGAGCCCAGAACTGGACACAGAACCCAGATGAGGCCACCCCAGGGCAGGGCAGGGCAGAGGAGGAGGATAGCCTCCCTTGTCCTGCTGGGCACGCTCTTCTTGATGCACCCCAGGATACCATTGGCCTTCTTGGCCAGGAAGGCACACTGCTAGCTTGTGGAGAGCTTGTTGTCCACCAGGATTCCCAGATCCTCCTCTGCAGAGCTGCATCCCAGCAGGTCAGTCCATAACCTGTACTGGTGTCAGAGGTTGTTATTCCCCAGGTGCATGACCCTCCACTTGCCATTGTTGAATTTCATTTGGTTCCTCTCTGCCCAACTCTGCAGCATGTCAAGATCTTGCTGAATGGCAGTGCAGCCTTCTGGTGTGTCAGCCGCTCCTCCCAGTTTAGTATCATCAGGAAACTTGCTGAGGGTACACTCTATACCCTCATCCAGGTCATGTGTATTGAAATAATTTTAGTCATATTTTTGTATGAGTGCAACATCTGTAGAAAAACAACCAACTCCTTTATTCAGGAAGGTTAGCTCTGATGACCAGGTACCTACGAAATTAATCAAGTGCTCCTAAATAATTAAAATAATAAAATAATGCATTAAGTGGGACAGGTTGTCTTAAGTCAAGGCAGCAGCTGATACATAAAATTAAAGGAAGGCTAGAGTATTTTTCCATTATCTTGTCTGCACATCACAATTACCACACATGCCTTTTGTGCATGAATGCTTTCATTTTTGCTTTCCATTGAAATCTTGATTGACTGTGGCGCCTACAAATATTTTATCTGAAAGACATTAGACTTGCAGCTAATAAAGACAACAGTTTGATTTTGCCCTTCAGCTGCATTCTCATTTATGTAGGTTTTTTTCAATTTTATGTAGACATAAATGTAATAAAAATCTCAAGTGAGCTGTTAACTGCAATTTTTATACTTGTTATGTTAATCTGTAATACCACAATATTCTTAAGGATTTTTTGTTTCACAAAATGGGTTAGAAAATAAAGAGAACAGAAGCAGAGTGGCAAATCAGAAATGACAGTTTGAAGGATTTTCAAGATCTTTTAATAGATCATTTAATTGCAGAAATTGTTTTAGAGGGGAGATGACATCTATCTCTGGTGTTCAGTTATGTTAAAAAAGAAACTAAAGTAAAGTTTAATATATTGTACGTTTGTAGGAGTGTTGCAGAAAGCTTTGTGTGGTGTATAATATTAATTCATTTTATGCAGAAGTCATTACCTGTTATATATGAAAACAAGTATAAATAGTTGCTGAAATGAAACTTGATGTAGAACCTGCATTACTTCTAAAGGTCTCTAATCTGAAAACTTGAACTTTGTCTCAATTGATAGTTATTTGAGTCAAGTTAGGAAAGTCTCATCTAAGAGATAATAAAGGCTGTAACATATTCATCTGGGCTTAGCAACACTCATATTTCACAGCACTTGCTTCTTTTGTGGCTTTTGTACTCTGTGCTTTGCATAGCATACAAATTGCCACTGCTTCTTTGTGAGGACTGCTGGAATGCAAACTTGTCCTAATTTCTTTTAGGTGCGATACAGAAAGTTAAATCAAATTAGTTCAAATCACTGCAAATGAATATAAACAAATTACAGGAAGATTTTATATTTAAAACCAAATTTACTAGAAAACAGTTCTCCCTACATCTCTGCCTGTGTTCCAGGAGTACTGATGAGTAAATTATGATTAATATTCTGTATGTTCCGAGTCCTTTAAATGGAGATCTACATAAGTAAAAAATTACTGTAACTTTGAGCTTAATTGCATTAGTTTGGAGTATTTTTAATTACATTAAATTACGTTAATGATATTTTCAATTTAGGCTGTACTCTTTCTTATGTTGTAAGTTTTATATTTTTGTATTTTTATTTCCACATTTTATAATTATATTTTCAAGTAATAAACTAGACATAGAGCACCTTTACTGTAAAACTTTAGGTGAAGACTTGAGTATGGAAGTGTAGAAAAAGATAGAAAGTCTATCCGCATTCATTGACTGGTCAGAATTTGATTTGAAAGTTCCTAAGAATATGAATTTTATGTGTGTGTTTAGATAATGACTGTAGTATTGGCCAAATTGTAATGTCGTTGATCATAGAAGGTCATATATAGCCCATCGTCCTGTTCAAGTCAATGGAATTACTTGTAGAGTTGCACTTGCAGGAATAGTCTTCTAATTTGTCCAAGCGTGATTGCAGCTGAACAGTTTAGTTGAAAACAGTATGGATGCATTCATAATACCATAGATAAATGTTCAAAGTATCTTGAAAATGCCATGGAATGGAGCTCAGTCCACTTCAGTTTGTGTGGTGATAAGTGTGATGTGGTCATCTGATACGAACCATGCACGTTACATAGGAATGATACTCTCAGGGAAAAAAAAAGAATGGGCCTTCCAGATAACAATGCTCACTGTCCTTCAGTAATTTATAGCCTTCAACTGATCTTAAAATTACCTTTATCCCTGAACTATTTAATGTACACTTTAAAGACTCTCAGTGCAGGAGTGTCCTGTGTGTGGAATCCTGTCTTCCTCAGACACGGCAAGGAATCTTCTTTAGTGCCCTTTGCTTCCAGCTTCCCCCAAAGTTGAGAAGGCTTTGACTTGTATCTAGAGTATGGATCATAAACTCAGAAATTGTATGGGAGTGTCATTGTCTTCTGAGGTGGGACAGCATTGACAGTAGGTGTGTGTTTGTCCCGTCCCACTCGATGGGTGTAAGGGAGAGGTAATTTTTTAATTCTCTGTGAAGTAATCAGGAGTAGCAACAATTACTCTAGAGGTTGAAACAAACCACAAATTTACTTAAAACCCAGCAGAACCACAAAAGACGGTGACTTGGCAAAAGTTATAACAGTAGCAGAACTACAAAAGATTGCCCCAATGTGCTGAAAATAAGGTTAGAGACAAAGAGAATGACAGAGAGGAAAAGAAAGAGAGAATGAAAGAAAAGAAAATTTCACCATCATGAGGATCCGGTGGAGCTCTCTGCCTGTGGCTGCAGTCCTTGGGTGTTGGGTGCAGAAAAACCTTTTGTTTAATCCTCTTATAACCCAGTGTGCCCTCCCCCCCATGGGTTTTTGTCACCACTGAGCATGCTCAGTGTGCAGGAATGTTCCAAAATATTCAGGCATGCGTGATGGGCTGTGAGGGGTCTTGGGGATCTCACTGTCCCCTCCCTTCGGGGCTGACCGAGCGATGACCTCTCACAGGCGCGCATGTGCAGCAGAGGTCTAGGTCCGCATGTTGCAAGAATAGTGGGGTGGGCTCCTGAGGCAGCAGCCTGCCTCCGCAGGTCCTGCCTTTGGTTGACACTCCCTCGTTCAAGATGGATATTTGGGACATTCAGTTGTTATTGGAGCATTACAGTCTTGACCAGCCCAGTGATAATAACTCAAGAAGTAGCTTTATTTTGTTGGTACAAATAGCATTGGCTACCTTGTGTAAGATTATCTTATTTTGGGCTATGTTATGTCAGAGTATGTAGGCAGAGTCTTTTCAGAGCATGTTTTTGATTGTTAACACAGTCTGAAGCCTATGTTTTCACATACTCTTCACTATTGTTGGTTGTGTCAAGTAGGTAAGGTATTTAAAAAGCCTGAGTAGGACTTTCAGTTTGGTGTATAAATGTACTCTGCCTGTAGTTTAAGTGCTCATACCCAAACATTTGGCCGCTGAGTGTTGAATCACGTATTTACCTTGTAGACGGTTCTAATTCTGCTCTAGGTTTTGAGAATGTCAGTGTTTCTTTAAATCATGTATTGGAAAATTTTTCAGGTGGATGGTCTTTTTCTTATGATGTAATTCAGTGAGAAACCTAGTCCTGTTTCACCTTGATCTTTCATGACTGGTCATTGGCTCCAATGAAGTAACTGTTTGAATTGTCATTTTGTGTTTTGTGTAATCACTTGCAATACAATAAGTAGAGTACAGATGGCTAAATGTAAGTATTGAGAAGAGGTGTAGAGGTCTCCCACATCTCAAGAGACCATCCAAAAAAACTGAGGTTGCATGGAAATTCCTTCAAAATACCTGCTTTTCTAGAACTGATTTAGAGTTAATGCATTAGTGTTAATGGATTAAGTTACGATTTCATGTGTCTCATAAAAGCATAAATGTACTTCAGAATTTGAGTAGTTGTTACAGTTTAGATAGATGTAAGTTTTTTTTCTTTTGGATGTGGGATTTCACTAAATATTAAGGATTAATTGATAATCCTGTAAATTGATAATTTTAACTTTAGCCTGGTATTTGAGAATAGTTCTGGCGTGTTGCAGGCATGTCTTGAACTGGCCTGCATTTAATGTATTTGCAAGGGTCTTGTAAACTTTCTGATACAATGTCCTCTGTTCAGTGTGGTGTGAGGTACTTTTTACATCTGCTAACCAGTCGTCCCACAGAGATTTTTCTTTCCTGAAAGAAAAGTTTGTGTGACCTTACCTTTAGCCTGGGCAGAACAAAAGACCTTCTGACAAAGAGTCTTGTAATGAAGAAGTGCTACTTTCCTTCTTACCCTTGCTCATTGGGGGGAATACTTTTGAGAAAGATGAGTTCAATGAGACTGGGAAATTTGAGTGTGTGTAAATGTAGAGTTGAAAAAAATTCTTCACTGTGAGGGTGGTGAGGCACTGGAACAAGTTGCCCAGAGAAGCTGTGGAGGCCCTCTCCCTGGAAATGTTCAAGGCCAAGTTGGATGGGGCTTTGGGCAACCTCGTGTAGTTTGACAGTGTCCGTGTCTGTGTCAGGAAGGCTTGGAACTAGATGACCTTTAAAAGACCTTTCCAACCCAAACCATTGTGTGATTCTATGAAAAGATGTTTTATAGTGGTACAGAACATGTAGGCTGTGTTTTGATTTCACTGTGAGGGCTCTGTAATCACAGAATCACAGAATCTTAGAGGTTGGAAGGGACCTCGAAAGATCATCTAGTCCAACCCCCCTGCCAAGGCAGGACCACCTAGAGCACATCACTCAGGAACGTGTCCAGTCGGGTTTTGAATGTCTCCATAGAAGGAGACTCCACAACCTCTCTGGGCAGCCTGTTCCAGTGCTCTGTCACCCTCACAGTGAAAAAGTTTTTTGTTATATTAACCTGGAACCTCCTATGCTCCAGCTTGCACCCGTTGCCCCTTGTCCTATCGCTTAATGACATGGAGAAGAGTCTGGCTCCATCTTCCTGACATTCACCCTTAACATATTTATAAACATTGATGAGGTCACCCCTCAGCCTCCTCTTCTCCAAGCTAAAGAGACCCAGCTCCCTCAGCCTTTCCTCATAAGGGAGATGTTCCACTCCCTTNCCACAGCCCTTCTAATACCCCCCAGGATGCCATTGGCCTTCCTGGCCACCAGGGCACATTGCTGCCTCATGGTCATCCCTCTGTCCACCAGGACCCCCAGGTCCCTTTCCCCTACACTGCTCTCCAGCAGCTCAGTCCCCAACCTGTACTGGCACATGGGATTCTTTCCCAGATGCAAGACTCTACACTTGCCCTTATTGAATTTCATCAGGTTCCTCCGCTCCCAGCTCTCCAGCCTGTCTAGGTCCCGCTGAATGGCAGCACATCCCTCTGGTGTGTCAGCCACTCCTCCCAGTTTAGTGTCATCAGCAAACTTACTGAGGGTACACTCCGTTCCCTCATCAAGGTCGTTGATGAAGATGTTGAACAGCACTGGTCCCAGCACTGACCCCTGAGGGACTCCACTGCTCACAGACCTAATCACGGCAAATGTTCTCCTGTGAATTTCTCTTACTGGATTTTTAGCAGTTTGTGTTCCTCTGTTCTGTGTTGTTTGCAACTTTCTTAGAATTCGGCAACAAACTTGCCTTCTGGTTGGAGTTGTCACAACTATTTCTGATCTCTTAAAGGTATAGTAGTACAACTTAAGTTTTAGATATCTGCCCATCATTTGCTTTTTATCATCATGTATTGAGGTAGTTAAGCATATTACAGTACCAGAATTTGGTACAAAAAATTTTTATTCTCAAGGAAAACAACTTAGTCAAACTCTCTCTACTTTTAGAAATAAGAGATTTGGCTACTTTTCTTACCATTTATTTTCTCAGTCTCAGGTATTACTTTCAATCACTTTTTTTACATCGTGTTCCAATATATTTCTATTATTATGCTGCTCAGGACTGCTATTTCCTGAAGCTCTTAAGCTGTAGATTCCAAAGTATCATTGTTATCATTATGTTATAGGCACTAACTGTGCCAAAATAGTTGAAATTGTGTGCTAGTTTCTTATTAACTGTTGTTTAGTCAATGAAGCCCAACGTGTATGATACTGTACCTAGCAAGTACTACTTTTTGAAACTTCCATTATAACATTGTTTGCAATTCTAGAAGAGAATAAAGAATTTTGTGCGTTTTATACATTTACCACGCTTTTCCAGCAAAGCAGTTACGATTCAGTTTGGAGAATGGTGTGGTGATCTTGTTTAATATATTCACTGTGGACAAACATTTATAACTTGGTTAATCCTAGGTAATCTGTCAATCTGGATCTCTTTCAAAGGACGTTTGTGTTCTTCAGGCATAAAATATCATTCAATGCATAAATGAATCAAAAGTGTTTTTTCTGAATCAGTATTTATGCGATCATTAATGAGGCTTTTTTTTGGTATGAAGAGCTGTCATTGTGTCTTCTCCAGTATCTAGTTGCTATGCAAATTAATTGGTAAAATACATTCTCTCCTTTTTAAGACTGCTCACTTTACTGTTTATAATACAAATGAAAATAATTTTGGCGAACCCTTATTTACCTGGTGTCATTAGCATATACTTTTTTTAAATGTAAAGACAGGGTAATTCATACTGCACTAGTTTAAAGACGATACTGTCGTGGTTTGGCCCCAGC
>VWZZ01001709.1:4134-87721 GCA_013399095.1 Psophia crepitans
GGTGTGTGGGATTAAAATCCCTCACTGAGGTGCTGTGGTGGGTGGGAGCGTGGCAGGCAGAGGTGGGAGCGGATGGGAATCTTGGTGCGCAGCCCCCCCGTATCTAGGCATTCTAGATAAAAAGTACTTTGAATCATTTTCCAAAATGCACATTGCAATCAATGCATACAAATGCATTCCCCCCCCCGAGACTGCCACACATCCACCTGGAAAAGGAGAGCAGAGGAAAAAACATGTTAAGCTCACACCACATCTCGCTGCAACCTCACCTCCCACTTCGCGTGGATAAGGGCGGGAGGGGGACGACAGGCGGAGGCACTACGGGACATTTTCCCACGGGCTGCCTTGCTTCTGGTGAAGAGACACGTGCAGAGCCCACCCCGCTTTTGCTCCTGCCGTGGAAGCCTTAACATGGAGCAAGAAATGAAGTTGTGACTCCAGACTAGGTAAACTGGGCTGCTGCAGAGACAATCCGTGCTGCCTCCTGTTACGAGGGAAGCAAAAGATTAACAGGTGAAAAAGGGCAACAAATAAGCCAGTCTCTTTTGGGACTGAGACACCCGCCCAAAGCCACCCACCAGGAGTTAAAGTCACTTCTCAGCCACAGTGAGATAAAACTCCAGTGTCAGTGCTGAGCTTAACGCCGCTGATTTTAGTAACAGCTATGAGATGCTAAGGGGGAGAGCTAATGATACTGGAGTGGGAAAAGGTAACAGTTTGCACTGCTCCCCTTCTCCCAGCCGCTGGACTTTTCACCCAACATGTTTGGCACCGGAGCACTTCATACCTAACATTACCTTTTCAGTGCAGCGCTTCAGTATTACCATGTCTTTGAGATAAAGGAGGCAAATTGCATCGACTTCAAAACTGAGACTCCTCAGGTGCGCTTTCACAGCCTCAAGAGTTTTGTCTGTCTTCTCAGACCAAAGGTGGCAATAATCCCCCCCCCACCCCGCCCCCAACTCATTTGATATACAAGATGTTTATCCGCATGGCAGGGCCAGAAGTTGTGGTTTATTAAAATTTTACTTTTGTTTCCCTGAAATGTATTCCTGTATTCTGTGCAGGAATAAACAGAGAAATTTTTGCCCTTGTTGCCATCCCACTTCCCACCTGCTCCACCCATCCAAACCCAGACTGCAATTTGACTGCTGCAAACAGAACAGAAATCACAGAGCAGTGAGTGTTTTAATTGGCCACAGAGGATGTGGCAAATTTAAACCTCCAGTGATAACATGGAGAACATAATGAGTAACCTTGATGATTATTTTCTTTTTTAAGATGAGTGTGTGCAGTTCTAATTTTATTGCACAAAGAAAACACCTGAAGTGATTTTAAAATGAGGATAATGCTTTTTCACAATAGCCAGCTGAGTGATGGTAAAATTAAAGCATTTAAATGTTGATCTTCGGATAGATTTTAAATACCATGTCATGGTAGATAATGTTTCATTAATAAGAACTGATGTACATGTAATTTGGCCAAAGAGAGGTGGCAGAGTTGTTCCAGGAGCAAAATTTACCATTATACAAACCCAAATGTGGTATTTTTAAGAGGAGTATTTAGTAAAAAGAAAAAAAAGGGTAACAAAATGTACAGAATCCCAAACTGGAAAATTGGGAGAAAAAAAAGGGATGGGAGGAGGATTTGAACAGGGGACGTAAAGCTCAAATCATAACAAAAGCTACTTGAATAAACATATTACAGATTAAAAAAACAAACAAACATCCAATTAGTGAGGCCAACACTGGAAGTGTAAAGAAAGAAGTTTTAATCAAAGTAGTGAAGAACTGAAGGATTATGATAGTGTTTGGAAAATTTGGGTGCCTCATGCAAGGGGATCTCAACCGGTCCTGATTTTCAGCTGGCCGGTGCTTTGTTGTTGCCAAAGTCCATGTTCAAGAGGGTTCAGGCTAGGTTCATTGAAACACTGGGACCTAACGTTGCTGATTACGATGGAAAACTTGCCTTAACTTGTTTTTGTGCTGTTGAATATGGAAAGGGAGGAAAAATAAGCAAGGGGAATTGCAGTGAATCGTGCTGCGGAACAGGCAGCAGCCTCAGGGGAGCCCCGAGCTGGAGAAGGAGCACACAGGTTATGGATAGATTGGGGATCCAGTCATTGCATTGTGAAGGAGGCAGCTCTAAAAAACCGGCTCGATCTGAGCTGCCTTGGCTCTTTCCTAGAGGGCAGCCACCCCCAGCCGAGCAACTGCTGAGACACCCGAAATGTTTGTCCATCAAAGGCAGCTGGTAGCACTTGTACACCTGGGCAAACCCAGCAAACAGCTCCAAAATACACCAAAAGGAAAACCCCAGCCTAAACTCTCGTTGCTTGTGGTTATCAGAAAAAGGAGCTGTGAGGTGCTTTGCATGCTCTATATAGGTAAAACCAGAAAGACAAAAACAATACCACCACCCCTGATAGCTGCCCCTCCATCCTCCTTGGGAACAACTTAGTAGTGCTACCACTCACCTAGGACACGGTCTCTTCCAAGGCTCCCTGCAGAGGGAATTAGGTAAGCAGGGTCAGCAGAGGATCAGTAGGAAGAAGGGGAGCTTTATTCTTGGGTCTGTTCCTGCTTCTCAAGTTCCTGGCCGTCCCACACCCATGAGCACCCTGGATCTAGCAAAGGGCACGGCAGCACTCAGAGGCTGCAAGCTGAAGGCAATTACGTGCCAGGTGCATACAAATCAGGGTTTGTTGGCTTTCGGGATGCTTTGCAATCTGATCACACTTCCCAGCTTTCTCCCCCCAAATAGAGAGCCAAGCAGCTACTTTTTGCAACAAAAGACCTGAGACTTTCTTGTGTTCCTATGGCTTCAGAAGCCGTGACTCCCAGAAAACGAGCCACCGGATGGTCGCCGGTCACACGTAATGCAACGTTGCCATTTTAAGCAGCTACGTCTTCCCCGGTTGTAGCCTAAATACTATTCATTTCAAGCCGTAGCGTGATATCTAGCAGCGAATTGGTGTGGCAGGCTGGTTTCCTGGGAGACATCGACCTTCATCCTACAATCTGTGTAACCAGAAGAACGCTAAGCCTGGCTCAGCTCCCAGTGCAGCCCCTTACAGTGCTTTCACCAGCTCCAGCAGCAGGTACAGTAGGCCTGGATGAGCAGTGCATTTGTGCAATCTCAATGAATCCTCATTGTGGTGAGAGCAGAAAACGCCTTTTTATTTTACCTGCGACCAGTGAACGTGTCAGAGAGGAGGCACAAGGCAGCTGGAGGAGAAACAGTCCTTTTTGTTTTGTGGACAGCATGTTATCTAACAGGAGCTACCAACGTGTTCAGTAGCTTTCTGTGCTAACCTTTAGGGGAGGGTAAAGCTGGAAGTGCCACAAATACTCTCAAATAAGTCCAGAGGAACCCACTGTCTGGATAGTCCTTGTATCTGGCGTTTTCTCCACAGGCTTAGTAAAAGACAACACATTTTGCTACAGGTGGGGTCCAGCGTTTGAGATAAGCAAGTTACAGAAAGTCCATCTTCTATATTCAGATCTATAAAATTTGTTAAGCAAAGATTTTTCAGGAAAAAAAAAAAGACAAGCTGTTGAGAGGAGCCATCAGCATCACCTTGTGTGGAGAACAGGAATGACACACTCGCTAACCCCACCACATAACATTTTGAAGAATACAAATTGTTCTGATAAACCTGCATTTTTCCATGCACAACTGGCTTTGATGGAATCCTGCTCCTATCAGCTGGTTACTCAGCAACTTCTCCAGAACCCACAACAGTATTAGTCCATCAAACACTTTCTTGTGCTCTTTTTCTGACCATACGAGCTCAGAAGAGGAGGGACCAAACACTTATATTTCAAGGTACAGTTCAGAAAGCAGGTAATCCTTCTAAACTTGTGAAAGGACATTAACCAACACAGAAATGAGAAATTCTTATGGATAGCTTGTTCTCCAGTTAGAAACTGTAAGGTTCTGTATAATTTATTTTTCCTAAGTATAAGCCATTGTTTACTGCGGAGATGCAGGACAACAGTCTGACCCCTCCTGCCAATTACTGTTTTTTTATAGAGAGGTTTTCGCAGGCTGGAGCCTGACCCATTCACCATCAGCTGCTGGATTTCACACCGTATTAAATGTTCTTTTTTTGCAGAGCTCTTACTTACACAAGCTTCACTGGCACAGTGAAGCTGCTGCCCTAAAATTCAGATTCAAAACTGTTTCCAGGAATCATCTCTTCAAGTAATTTCACTGCTAGAACGATCTTGTGTAGCTTTCCCCTGCAAGACGTGGAGCCGAACTCATGTCGACGTAAGCCACCCAAATCCATGCTGCGCTTCAGATCTGTCCAGTGGGGTTATCTCGCAGTGCACGTCATGCGCATCCGCTCACTTCAAAAAACTCCTTTTCATTCCTGGAATTGTGAAACAAACTTCATCCTTTCCTGGAATACCTGTATTGCTGAGCTTACCCAACAACTTTGAGTAAATATTTTCATTTTAGTTACTAGGCCATTTAGTCCTCAACAACAGTGCAAACCCCATCCCTTCTCAGTTGTTTTTTTTTTTTTCTTCTTATTTAGGTCTATGGATTACCTTATCGTAACTTCTTGGCCATGACAGCTAGCCACAACTGGAGAAAAACTGTTTTTCTCTTTTTGTGGGTATATTAATTAAAGCCAGGCAGCGGGAGGAAGGCCGCTGCTGCTGCGGTAGGGGCCTGAAGTCCTCCTGCAGGTACAATCTCTCCCAAACTCTATCTAAAACTGCACTGGTAAATATAGCTACATGAAATACAGACCTCTAAGTTAAAACAATGTGAAGGCTTCTACAATTCGGAACAGATTTTATCCTTGCTGTATAATTTACAGGTTTGGCTGCATGCTTTCTGAAGCAACTGAAGACACTGGTTCTGCGCATCTCACGTTCTGCTCATCTGTCTCTCTGCCTGGATCGTACAGCTAGGCTGCCGCGACCCATATTTCTACTTAAAAAAGAGTTATTTTTAAGTGAACGCCCTGCCTTCGTTCCATTTCCACACCAGTCAGCGGCCGTTTCTGGATGTTTTGTAATCGAGGCCTCGCTTACGCCGCGACAAGCTGGTCTCAAGCGCCGCATCAGGCTTCCTGGATTTCTTTCCGTCCGGTAGAAACAAAATTCTGCGAGAGGATTTCTGTGAGCTCAAGATAGAAGGAAAGAATACAATAATTTACCATCTCTACCAGTGGTTTTGGAACAAAATTCAGTGCCTTACTCTGCCTAACTCTCCTCCAGTTTTCCGGAGAGCTGCATGGTTTTGCAGTACCGGCACCCGGGCGTGCCGCAGGAGGAGGTTCAGGCAGTTGAGCAGGGCTCTTGGGGCATGCAGCGCGTGGCGAAGCCCAGGGCTTGTGTCACAAGCACGTTAGTTGGGTAATCAAGGTATTGTGACCAGCCTCGGAATCGTTAATGTTGGTATGGTGGGCTCACAGTACCGCTGGGAGATGCCACGTATGAGTACTGGGACTGGTGTGATGTGGAGACCACTCAACGCCTAACGAGGGAAAAAAACCCCAACTGGACTGTTCACAAATTGTGTATTTTAGCTTCTGTGTTTTCCCTCTAGCTTATGAGGCTGTGACATACAGTGTCAGCACCACCAACACCATAGCCCGACAGCAGAAGTGCACAGAGTCACAGCGTTATTTACCAGTTATCAGACATTTCCTCCCCCTCTCCCCCATCTGCTGCTCATTTTCTTATCCAGCCCGGCTTGCATCTTGCGAATGGCATCTCATTTGGTGGGACACCCACCCAGAGTGAATCCAGACACGTTCGCCCAGTCACACAGATGTTAGACTTTACAAGAGCATCCATAGTGATGCAATAATATAATAATTAAATATAATAATGATTACAAGCCCAATGCAAACCTCCCTTGATGTGAGGGGAGCTGTATCAAGTCCAACGGCACTTGCCACTGCCAATAGTCTGCAGGAGACCATGTGTAATTAAAGAGTAAGAGGATGCTGGTTGCAGTTGTGGAGGTGACAAGGCTGACGGAGTTCAGGCTGATGGAGACTTTCTTTCCACAAATCCAGAAACAGGACTTTGGAGAAATTGTCAAGTTTTGGAGCATTCTCTGGTGGTCTGCAGAAACATCCTTCATTACATGCCACAAAAATCATAGAATCATAGAATGGTTGGAGTTGGAAGGGACCACAAGGATCATCTAGTTCCCACCCCCTTGCCATGGGCAGGGACACCCTACACTAGACCAGGTTGCCCAATGTCACCCACGGCTCCCCTCTGACAGGTTAGTGTTGCACACAGGTTGTGATAGCATCTGTGTGGGCTTTCAAGGACCTAAGCATGTCATCTGCCACAATGCTAACATTGGCTAGAGAGCAATGAGAGATGGTGAGAACTGGAGATCAGACCAGAGTGCAGCTGGAAACGGTGGCACTGACACTGCTGTGCAATTTTACAGACTATAGGTGCTATTTTGCTGCAGAGGCTGACTGCAGTAAAACACGCACAAATTGTATTTATAAATATTGCTGGATTTGAAAGTTTCCTGGTGAAGCAATGGAAGTTTGCAAATCCAGAAAGAATATTGTTGGGACTTGTTGAAGTGCTCAGTATAAACTGTAACATGCAAGTCATTAAAATGAAGATATTTGGCATTCATAGTCACACATACGGGCCTTTCAAAACCATTCTTCTGGTTTGGCAGCTCCTATGCTCCTTGACTCGATGCACAATCTACTTTTCTATGTTCCTGTAAGATGATTCTGCAAAGTTGGCATTTTTAAAAAAACTTGTGGAGAAGAAATCTGATGAAGAAACACAGATTGGATGAAGAGAAACTTCAGAAACCTGCTTCCTTTGCGTGATTCCTTTTGCAAATCCTAGCTGATGTCTGCGCTTTGTGTGCGGTTTTTCATTTGGCTGCTTCTCGATGCTCAAACCTGGAAGCAGACTTTTCAAAGCAGCCCTGAGCCAGGCTTTGCAAATGAAATGTCAGCGCTGTCCGAGGCCAGGGACACTTTCTGTGCTGATAAGCAACTCCTCTGAGTGGCCAAACTGATCCATCTCCCGCTCTGACAGTGCCATTGTCTAACCTGACTGTTGAGCGAGGCTTTAAGGCTAAGCAGAGGATAAAACCCTACAATTGACCATGTCCAATGACTGCCTCCATCATGTGACATTTCCTCCACGTACATAAAGGCATAATTGACACTTTGGACCTTGCAGATGTTTTGCAATTCATTTGGTTCCCACAAAGATAGCAGAAAGTAAGTCTCGTGAACTGGCAACGCTGTTTTTCTCTGAACACGTTCTTACCTCTAAAACGTATTTAGATGCAAATTGCATCACGTCTTATGGCCTCACTTGTTTTGTTTTGCCTTTTCCTCTAAACAGACTGTGCCGTATTTTTTTCAAGTATAAAAATATTCAGATGTTCCTGAAAAAACTGAGCACATTTGACTTCCTCACAAGTGATGTGCGTCACCCGTGAATGGCAGTGTGTTCTGCCCTCAGCTCACGGCACTCTGCTTTACGCTCCCTAATTTAATTTGCCTTCCTGACTCTTCAGTGATCCTTTCCAAAGAGAAACCTCTTTGCTAAGAAGCCATTTGCTGTGGTCTCAACAGAAGCAGATGTTATGAACTACTGGTTGGCTTCGCCTAGGTCTTGGAGGTCTGGACAAAGGCACAGCAGCGTGGTCAAGTGTCCTCCTCACACAGTACGGAGATGCCTTAGTACAAACCTAGCAAATTTATCCCCTCTTCATGTAATTGAGCAAAGCTTCATCATTCTGGGAAAGATGGTAATTCTCTCCTGATTTGGTTAAGATTTTTCTTATAAGCAGCCTTTTCTTTCACAGATGGAGACCCCTTGTGCTTAGCCTTACGATCACAACTCTTTTCGCCCCGATTTGCTCCTCATCAGCCACCCTGAAGTGACAGGTCAGTAAAGGCAGGGATATTGCTAGATGCAGAGTCTGCCTGGCTTACCTTCCTCACTCTGGGTTTATCAGAGGCAAGAACGGCAGCTCCTTTTTTCCACAGGAGAAATAAAAATAGTTCCTTTGGTGAAACCGTTCTAGGCTGAGTCTGCAGGTGATAATTTCTTCTAGAAATGAAGTGAGTTCTGTGATATCTTTCCATACTGCATGTACCACTTGTGCCTCTGCCTGCATGGCTTCACATTACTCTAAATAATGAACAACAGTTTCTCATGTGTATATATATATATATATATTAAAAAGTGCACACATACACCCATATACACACACTCTCGCTTTCTCAGATGATGAAGCTTACCAGTATTTTAACACTGGTTAAAATACCTTGGATCAGCACAGGACAGGGAACTCTCCATAATATTATGCAGAAAAGAAAGCAGGGCCAGCCTTGCCCATTAGGCAGCACTATGCTCTGGCCAGTGAAAAAAAAAAAAAAAAAGAAAGCACAGATCCCATTTTATTATTTTTTTAAGAAGATGTAGACCCATCCTCATCCAGGACTCTGTGTCTTAGTGCCTTGCATATTTTCTTTTCCTAAGTATTTTAAAAATAATTTAAAATACAAATAATTTCAAAGTGCTGTTGTAGGTACAGACTGGCAGCCCTGGTAACTGAGGTCCTCTGATCACTGTCTGCAGATCACCTGAGCAGCTGACATGTCTGGAAATACTGTAGTATCTCCTTTTCTACCTGCCCTGCCCTTCCTTTCCCTTTCCTCTGCCCTCTCAAAGCACATGAAGACTAAGGATCCCAAAGCCTTACCACTGAACTGTGCAGAACCCCACAGTTACCAAGGCAAACCCGGGTGATTCTGCCACAACAAGGCACCAAGGCAATTATTGCTTTCAAACAAGCTTCTAAAATACCTAGGTACAAGGCCAGAAGGATGACTAAACATGGATGGTACAGCACAGAAGGAATGGCTAAAATCCTAAACTTTTCTGGGTCAGTTAGTGTATTTACCCTAGCCTTCGCTTCACAGACCAGGCTCATTGTAATCTTTGCTAAGGCAGGATCATTTCCTGTGCTAGAAGGCTTTTTAATTTGTCTATGAAACGTCTAATAAAAATCAAAGATACTGGTGAACAAATTCAGACCAAAATAAGAAGAGCTGTCCATTTTAGTTGTGGGGGGATTAAGGCTATGACAAACCTCAGGGAAAAGAGTGGATCTTGGTGTCTTCATGTCAAGATTGAATGACTTTTTGTAAGGTAACACTTGAGTCAGACAAATTGCTGGGCTTAGCAAAGGGTAACTGGGTGAGATCTACGGCCTGTGTCGTACAGAAGTCCAGGACAGATGCTCTGATAGGCTCTTTTGCCTTTAAAACCTATGAAATACTGGAGCAGCGGGGATGTCCTGAGTCAGTTGGACCAGTTCCCTGCCTTTGCAGGCAACCATAGTCTATGATCTCTATCACAAATTGATCAAGTGACATCTTAAAGCTGGGAGTTTTGGCCCCCCATATTTACTCCTAGGGTGCTGTTGCCCCTTCTCATGATGAAACCTTCAAGAATGTATTAATCGACAGGTCACCTATTTGTTCTTGCAGTAACATTATTCTTAGGGTGAAACAGCACTTGTCCTTCCTGTATATGTTTGTGGAGAGCAACCTCAGCCTTTCGCGTTGCTGGGTTAGGCAAACTCCTCATACAGGCCCTCGATTCCTGTGACCGCCCTCGTTACCTTTCTTCTGCTCCGCACCACTTTCAGGAAAGACTCTTCCAGCTCAAGTAACCAGACTACTACACAACACTCCAGCTGAAGGCATGCAGCTTCTGCAATTTCTAAAGAAATGCCTCACCTGATACTATTTGCAGACCAAGAGTACCTTTCGCAGGTGGGGACTGCCCACTCTAGGTCACCTTCAGTTGTTCTCACACTCTGAAGCTGGAGTGATGCTGAGGGACCTCAGGGCTGCAGACCCCATCTCTGAGGTTGGAAGAGGGAAGGCAAGGTGGGCTGCAAGAGCAGGAGAAGGGTTGCACGGCTGAGAACTTGTTCCCAATCTATGCAATATTGGTGTACGGGCCTTCCTCGCACACTCACAAACGCCACAACCCCAGGTGCTTTGCCTGTACCTTCCCAGCTGGTCCCGCTCTGCTGGCCAGGACGGAGGGCTTCACACCTACGGAGACAGCGCAGAGACTCCGGTGGGGGAAATTGCTCATAACTTTCAATAGTTAGATAGAAAAATAGGAACTCTGTCCAAATCTGTAACAAAGCGAGGATATTTCCAGCCCCTCCTCCTCGTTACTGAAAGCTGCCAAGCAAAACACAGCTAAGCAAGCCTTGCCCACGATCAGCTCTATCTCCTCCCGCATATGCACTCTGGCGTGGTCTGTGCTTCGGTGGTCACGTGCCATCTCAAGCATGTGATGAACTGAAAACACTTACTGCCATGTCACACCTAATGAACAGGGCAGGGGCAAACCAGAATGCAAATCAAACCATGAGGATGTTTAAAATCTGTCTTTTGGCTCAGGGTTACATGTCATTGTCATCTTCTGCCACCAGCTCTGAGGTCTACAAAACGAGGGTTGTTTCAGGCTGGGAAAAGCCTAATGTTTTTTTCCTCTTTTCCTCACAGTAGATCTGAAACAGGCAAATCTTTTAAAAAATTGCTTTTAGGTTGTGTATATATATTGTATGGTGTTACTTTGAAAGTGAAATCTCCAGAAAGTTAGAAATGAGTGAAAATAATAACTTGGACTGAAGATTATAACAAACTTACCACAATATCAAGACACACATATATAGGTTATTATTTGATACGTAGATACAGAACCTCTTGTTACTGCAGGTTGTCTAATACTTGACCTTACCCTGAGATGTGATGCAATATTTTAAATTTATTCATGCCTTGACTGAGGAAAGCACTTACGCCTGAAGCTCAGCATATTTATGCTTAGACGTCATTGTTATTTCCTTAATTGTCTGCTTTTAATACTTATTTAATGATGTTTTAATTTTTTAAACAAGTATTTTCAACTCCACTGAATGAACAGCCTACTCCATGCAGATCTATTCATCTTCTAAGATGAATTTGGGGGATTTTGGCTAGCTGTGACAATTACAGGTATCTGAGGAAGGTAACACTGCTAATATAACTGTTCTGCAGCAGAGTAAAGGATTTGGTGGGACACGTGCGTTTTTTTGGTGGAGAAA
This sequence comes from Psophia crepitans, assembly GCA_013399095.1. Classification (NCBI taxonomy): domain Eukaryota; kingdom Metazoa; phylum Chordata; class Aves; order Gruiformes; family Psophiidae; genus Psophia; species Psophia crepitans. Next base: position 15,277 of record VWZZ01001709.1, read on the forward strand.
ACATCTATCTACTACTTCTGTTTGCTGATTACACTACCTGACTTACGTTGCTAAAACTGAATTTCAGAGTTCTGTGCGTAGGCCCTGTGCTTGATCATGGTTATATTCCAGACCTTGGCTTTTTAAATAAGCAGAGAATATCAGCACTCAAAAAACAAAGCCACTTCAGAAGAAACCCCTTAGATATCCAAAAGGAAAGCAACCTCCCTCCCCTTTTTTTTCCCCCCAAACAGTTACCAGCAAGGAAATATCCGGAGTCAATGAGCAGATCCTACTTCTTCAAGAGCTTACTTATCTGTGGAGGCTTTAAGCTTTTTTTGGGCCTGGATTAAAAGATGCAAACACCTAAATAAACTGAAGCAGACGAATAAATAAAGTCACCTCAGTGGTTCACGGATACCCTGGCTTTTGCAAAGGCTTGTCCAACCACAACCTAAATAATTCAAACCATCGTTGTCAGGCAGCAGCGCAGCCCTCCTCAATAGGCACTTGCCTTATCACTCTACAGCAGATGCTTCAGCCAACCATTGGATATTGAAAACATAAATAGTGAAACAAAATTTGGAGACAATGGTTTCTGGGCCAGGGACAAAATACTGATGGATATTGTCAGTCTCGGAGTAACCAAGCAGCAAAAGCTCAAGTGACAACAATAGGGAGGAGAAGAATAGGGACAAGTGAGGAGCCCTGAATCTCAATAAGGCCTGGAGCTGCACATGCTGCTGTTACCCTAGAAACTAACCTCTCCCCTGAAGAGGTTTGCCGGGGCATTGTCCGGGGGACACAAGATGTGTCATACACCAGATGGTCGTGTGCTGTATAACTCAGTTATCTGAGCGGTGGAGTGGAGGAATGCACGCTGCAGAGCGCTCCGGAGGGCCGCCCAGGGCACCATCTGTTCTTTCAGACCCAAGGCACTACTTTGGCTTTGGCTTTTTTTTTCTCCTTCCAAGAAAGGAGGGGAAAACAAAATTAAAATGATTTGCCATTCAGAAGGGGGAAAAAAAAACCCACAAAAAGCTTAATACAGTTGCCATATCTAGCTTTCATTTAGCTAATTTTATCCCTGGGTTTTATGTCAGGTGAATTGCTTTTTTACGCCTGGGAGAGCAGCAATTATTTCTCTCTCAGGAGTCTATCATTTATAAATAAAACCCCTTTGAGACCTCATCGGTCATTTACCATCTGAAAACCCCCAAACGCTTTTAGCCATATGTTCTCTAAAGTCTCCTCTCTCCTCCCCGAAGCTCCCTGCGAAGGTTTCAGCAACGCGGGGGAAAAGAGTGTTTTTCTTTTCCAGGAATTGTTCTCCCCTTCGGCCGGGAAGGGGGGAAAGAGGAAAACAAAAAGTCAGAGTTGAAGTGGCGGTCTGAAGGACTGGCGTAGGAAGGAAACGTTAATCACGGGCTGCGCGATGCCCAGGAGCGGTGACTAACGCGCCTGCGAGGTGCAGGCACCAGGAACCATCCCGGGTGCCAACGGAGCCAGCCGGCAGCGCTGCTGCCTTCCGCCAGCTTTGGATCCAGCTCCGAACCAACTGGTAGGAGTGGGACAACCAGATGGGAATTGCGGTTCAGGGCACTTTAAAGGCGTATTAAGGCTTAACACTTGGCTGCGAGAAGATCAAGACAGGGTAGTAAAAGCAACGCTCAGGTTGCAAGCAAGAGGGACTGAAATGTGTGCCTGGGGCAGTACTTTTTGCTTAATGACAGGACCTGTCTGCTAGTCCACCTTTCTGCTCCCCTGCTTCTGGTTTCTGTTCCGTGGCTGCTGAGGATCCCCCCACCTTGCAGCGCAGGAAGGAAAACAAATGGAAAAACAAATGCTCGCCTGATTGCCGACTGAACTAACAGAGACACATTTGCAACCATTTAAGCAAATGCATTATTTGAAATCTGCTCTGTCACGGCTGCAAGCGAGCACGTCGCGCTGGCTGCGAGTCCGCAGCTCCTGCAGCACGGGCAGAGGAGGGTTTCGGCGGGGTAAATGCATCTTCAGCCGTTCAGATTTTAAAAGACACGCTATGATTCGGAAGATGTTGCAGCTTGCAGAAAACTCCCTTGCACAGCTGTGGTCAGCCCTTACATGGGTCACCCTTACCTGATGGCTCCCGAAAGGGATCTGAAGGGTGTGTATCCCTCTGCCCACCAAACCTGCATCCAGTGTTTCAGTTAACACTTAGAAGGAAATCCCTGGGGAAATCAAGGAAAAGGGATGGAACCACAGCAGAAGATTTACATACAGAATAAGGGCCAAGGATGCAAAAGGAGTAAAATCTGAATCACATCCCAGGATTTCTGTAAAACTCTGAATTACATTTATAGACGGCTCAGTTAATAACCCCATTAGGCAATCATTAGGACTAGTAAATTATTAGGCAATGCTTACACAACAGTTGCAGGATAGCATCTCACAAGGTGCTTGTAATCCTAAATACTCTATATGTTCTTACAGCACTGGTAGTGCTTGTAACAACTCTATCTAACATAGTAATCTTTCCAAATTAACGATCAATATGCTCCTAAGGATGTAACATACAGCAGGACTGAAAACTGAATTTGTTTTCCTCCTTGGCTTCTTGGTTTTTTATTTCCCTGTGAGATTGCCAGCACAGAGAGCAGCCGTGATGCATTTCAGCACAGCTGCCTTTAAAGGCTGTGTGAAACGCACAGGCACTGGGCGCTCGGAATGCGACGCTCCCAGACTTGGGGAAGTATGGCAAGAAAAACGCTAGAGATTTTTCTTCTCACCCCTGCCAGGGGTTTGCCCCTCTCTGATCCCAGAGAGCTCGCTGAAGGCTGCCTAGCCCGCTTTCTGCACCTGGCTGAGTGATTGACCAGCAACCCGACGGGGTCGTGGAAGCTTTATTTCCTTTGTTCCATGGGTGTCTGCCGTGGGGAGCCAAGTCTGGATTAACCGAGCCTAAATCCCTGGGCAGCTCGCCAGAGCAATGCTAGCTCTGAAGCAAGCGCAGCTCCAAGACGGCTTCAAGACCGACTTTATAGATCAGTTCTTCTTAGGCACAAATCCACTGGCCGAGAGCATAATGCCTCATGTCAGGCCCGCCGGGAAGCCTCTCCCCACAGGCAGCAGTTGCTCGCTCAGGAGGGAGCAAAGCGAACTCGGACAATGCCATTTCTTTCGGGCCAGCCCTTCCCCAGCAGCGCTCCCTTGCCAGCGACGTAGACACCTTTTCACCACGCCGCATTAAATAACGCGCATGGACGTGTTTCATAATACGCCTATCCGGAACCTGCGTTTTCTTTCACTAGCTGATCCAAAGGCAAGGCGCACCAAGCCTTGCAGGAGTCACCCAGGAACATGTCTTCTGCAAGTCTGCTCCGCACACCAGGAGTTAGAGGTTGTCTTCTGCTCCAAAGTGAGGGGTTACACCTCTTCCAGTCCTCTGGGTTTGGTGGGGGGCAGAGAGGACTTTTAGCCTAGTTCCTGTGGAAAAAAGGTTAATGCACTCACGCTGTGTTTGCTTTGCCTTCCCCTAGTAACTTTTGAACCCATCAGCCTTGTTCAGCTCAACTTGACAGAAGGTCTACAAAATAATTAAGTTCTTGTAAGTTTTGTGAAAATAGGCACTAAGGTAGAAGCAAGACGGGCCCAGTATCAACGTTCTTGCCGAGGAAAGGTTGAGCACAAACGCACCTCTCGTTGCATATCAGGGGAACAACACAGAAAACGAACCTGCTCTACATCGCAACCACAGGAAAAAAGCTTCAGCTAAAATTTGCACTTCTTAGACATCAAGGTCAGCCCACGGACAAGACAGAGAATGGCCAGTATTCATGGAATTGCTTGCTACTTTGGATTTGAACTCAACAACTACGAATATTGCATGAGAGCGAATCCTTCTTGGGACGCAACTAAGCGTCACCTCCACATGGCCCTGGTGTAACAACTGGCTGCCTTTCACGCACCTTCGTCAGAGCTACCGCTGTTCAGGGAGCGCAGGATGCTAAACGTTACGCGAGCTCTTTCACATTACATTAGAAGGCATGTAAAAAGCCTTTGCTCCGTGTGCAGAAGCACTGCATTGCGCGTGAGTGCGGTAGGTAAGGAAACTCCTGTCGCTGAAGTGGAAAGAAATACCTCTGATTGTTGTGGCTTGAAAACGCGAGTGGCATGCAAGAGCATTATAAACCAGGGATTTGAAAACAGAAACGGCAAGCAGACACTTGTGAACTCACGTGGCTCCGCGACCACAAGGAAAGCGACGCCGCACACACGACTGAGCCCAGCTTCCACCGAAAGCCCACGGAAAGACCTCTCTACTACACACTTTGAACTTGCAAAGGCTTACACCAACACGCACGTGCACGGACTGCGGGCAATAGCCCAGCTCCTGTGCGTAACAGAAGTGAAGCACACGGGTACGTTCTCACAGGAGTAGGACATAAACGGGCGTTGCATCAGACCTGTAATCTTTTTCCTCTTTCTCTCAATGCCCCTCCTCTTCCCAAACCACCACCCCATCAGTAAATGAGAACAGTAACACACATCTTGGCAGGGCACACGAGAATCAGCTTCAAACTGTTTTTACCCTTTTCTCCTTTAAACCCCTAGAAACTAAAATCTTCACATATTTTACTTCTTTATATTTCAAAAAACCGATTTGTTTCTTGCCCAGACACTCTCAGCTCAGCATCCTGGAGTAATTCCACCTTCCTCAGAACTGATGGGTGATAAATCAGCTCGGGGGTGTCTGCTAGCAACAACAGCCCTTAAGCTGCTGCAGTAAAAGGACTATTTAATCCGCTGACATCCAAAGATTTCTGCCTCAGCTAGTATTCGAGCACAGTGCTGGCCCCACTGCTTTACTTGAAATGAATCTGCTTTAAAATACAAAGGTGAAAATGAGTGATAGCTGGACTTCCTAGTCTTCTTTTCTAAGATGCTCTGTCAAAGGGGATCTAAAACCCAGCATCCTCTAATTCTCAGTTTGACAGCAGGTGCTTCCAACTCTGAAACTCCTTGGGCTTGGAATAACAAAGGCTTGCATATAGCAAGGCTCCAGGGTGGCTTTTACCTCCTGAGTAATTATTTATATGAGAGCAGTACCTCAAGTCCCCAGAGTGCAGGTCCCTTTGTGCTGGGCACTGAGCGAACATCTAGAAAAGGGCTGTCCCTGTCCCAAAAAATTTGTGCTGTAAATAGACAAGTGGGCTGAGCGGAGGAGAGAGCAAAAGAGAGGTGGCCAGACAGGTGAAATGACTCACCCCGAGGTCACGCTGTAGATTAATGCTGATGCCAGGCACGGTACTTCTGCCTCTTGAATCCCAACACAGACGCCTAACCAGGAGCCCACGCTTTTGCTCATCTACTAAACCTCCTCCCTCGCACATGTTGCCCCCCTCCTTCCATTAATCTCTTTTTTTGCAAACTTGCACGGTCACCTGTCTCTGCTGCAGACCGAGACAGGCTCAGCATTCATCAGCACCTTCAGCCAGGCAGCCCCATGTTTCTCCTCCTCTCCTGCTCACTGGCTTCCTACCTTCTGTATCTGGCATGCCCTGGCAGGCTGAGGAAGCTGAGCCAGCTCACATTTTTTAAAATTATTTTTTTTTAGCTGACCTTTATTTTTTTAGACAGGGATGGGGGTCCAGGTCCAGCTTACATCAGTCTCAGAATGCAAACTGCTATTGAGCTGCTCTAAGAAAAAGACTCCTTTCCGCAGCCTTGGGTGCCTTTATTTTAACACAGTTTACAAAAACGGGGTAGAAAATAATAAAGCCAAGGCTTTGCCTACCTTACAGTTTCCACTGCTCCCCTTCAAGCTATTTACAAGCATTTCCTACCTACTTAAAATACCCGCTCTGGCCAGTTTGGATGCACAGCGGACGCTAGCAGATAAGGTTTCAGCAGAAACACATACTCACTGCGTGCTGGTTACTTCAGGCTGGTCCAGCGTTGGATTGTTCAGCCCGTCTTCCTGCTGCGGCCGTTCCACAATGCTCTGTGAAAAAAGATGCTGAGGTACCTACTTTCAGGAGAAGTCACTGAGGTGTGAGGCCCCAGCAGGTAAGATAAATCCAGTCTGGTCCTCCAGGCAGAGAGGTCAGAGCTGTCTCTGGTGAGCTCTTGCGGACAGCTAGCTCCAGGCAGCTGCACAGCAAATTTGGGTGGCTCGTTTTACGACATCCCTCTTCAGCCAGAAAAAATGGATCACCTTCTCTTTCTTAAGGTGAGGTGGATTATCAGATTTGAAGTAGCAGATCTCAGAGCTGGTGCCCTTTCTGAAAGGATCAGCTGGACCCAGGTGAGGAATCACAGACCTTGCGACAACTCGCGAACAGCCTTGAGAATCTGTAAAACCTGGTTATTCCCAGAATTTTGGTAGTGGTCATTTTTGGATGCATGCAGACCAACCGACACATCAGAAAAGGGGAATTCTCTCTTACATGAAATGTTTCCTATGCCAGACTGTTATCTCGGAGATCAGCTGCCAAACAGAAAACGTAGGTATGGTCTTGGGAACGAAGAGGTAGCAATGGATGCATTTTCTGGTTAACACAACGCCCCTAGAAATGCACAGACCTGGCTGCTTTCAGCAAGGGCTACAAGACACACCTTCCTCCCAAAGGCCACCCCAGCTGGTTAAGTCCTGTTCTTCTTTTATTTCTCTAGTAAAGAACCAGCAGAAGGTTTCCAGGCCTGCACTGCAAATAAGGCATCTGTACATTGTACAGTGGGCTAAGAGAAAAAAGAAAAGCAAAGCCAACAGCTTTCCTGTGTGTATCGAGTGTCTGTATCTTAGAATAACCAAAAGGCACGGCGCTCTTGTCCTGTATTTTATTAGGAAATTAACAGGCTGATTGATAACATGAAATTACATAGTGAGTCTCATTTATAAAATGTTCAAAATCATGACAATAATTTTGATTTCTATAAAATATAATGCCCAGATACAATTCCTGTTTATGCCTGTAAATTTCTATACCCTTGACGTTTATCTGCTGTGCAGCAGCGAGGCTGGATAATTGTAACACAATTTGGAAAGTTAAATACAGTATACTTTTCACTGCAGCCCAAGTGAAAGAGATGAAATGTTGGAAAGAAAGCCCGGAATATGAGCAGCACTACGAGGAGGTTCCCTGCGATCTCAGTTCGTTACACATCAATATTTCAGACTGCTCAAAGACATTAAAGACTGGTGACGCTAACTGCTGCGCAAAGTTATGAGGCTTCAGGGCATCAGTTTTCCAGGAGAGGGAGAGAGACCGCCGTGAGGTACGGCTCTGCAGGCAGGGGAACGGGGTGCACTGGATGTGCGTGATGCTCGAAGTGCAAGAGCCGATACCTCTGTCTGCATCTCCCTCTTTTGCTAGTGGTACGGGCTACCACCACCACCACAGCGGATTAAACAGCTTTCTGGTACACGCTGTCAGCTTTAAAGGTGTTCCACATTCAAAGCAGTGCTGTTATGGTATGGGTACCTCAGTAATCAAAGCCCAAACCCCGCTCACGTCGTGGATGTGAAAAATCACACTGAGCCCAACACTGCTGGCTTTATTGCAGCTATCATGTGGGGGAACGCGGTTCAGCTCCGCGGGCTGTAGCTGAGGCCCTCTATATCAGTCCTCTGAATTAGAGCTGGCACTTTTCAATACCAAATTACTCTTGTAGGGAGCTGAATTTCTGAAGACATTGTTCAGGAAACTATCAAATCGTCATATATGCTGTTTGGAGGAGAGATGCTTTCCTGAACTGGGGCCTCGATTCCTGCGAGGATTATGGATGCTCAGTAAGTGGCCAGCTCAAGCACTTGACCAGCAAGTCCAGTCACTTCAGCCTCTTGCACTGTTCTCAGCGACTCTGAACTAAAAACCAGTAGATTTAAGTAGTAGTGGGCCTTCTTTTTAAAAAGCTATTTCAGGACAAGTACATTCAGACCACTGTGTTTTCTATATATATAAATTCTTTGGCAACAATTTTCTAGAAAGCATAATCATTTTTTCTGCGTAATACTTTATTGTCTCCGCATGAAAAACTGGTATCTTAAAAAAATCTACAGCACTTTCCACTATAAATAGTATTGCTCCAGATTAAGGATTAGTTCCTCCCTGAAGAAAAACAGATTTAAAAAACCCAGTCATTATCTGATAACTGTTTATGTAGCAATGTTAAAATAAAACAGAAAAAGAAAATGATTTGGTATGTGGTTTGTCATTCTCTAGAATGTTAGTGTATGTTTATACAATAAAAACAACATGTTACCCTAGTTTGTTTTTAAAACCTTAGTAGCAGAAATATATGGCTATCTGCAGATTCATAAACAGAATGCACTTTTTCACCTAAGTTCAAGTATTATTAGAATATTATTATTACTATTATTATTATTAAAGGAGCTCTAAATCCTTGCCTTTTGCCTGTCTTTACTTCGTTTTGGTCTTTCTGAAAAATAACGAGTTGTGATCATTTGTGAACAAAATCAGCGTGGAGCCTCAGTAAGTTTTGCCTGGTAGAAGACAGCCTGGCAATCCTTCAGCTACTGCGAGCGGCTTTAGAAGAGCGTATTTGAGACTAGTGGTATAGATACAGTAGTCACGTGTTTTCTTGGATGACTGATGAACTCAATTCCTTCCAGGTTCTCAACGTCCAGTCCCATTTAAAGGAGAAAGGTGGGAAGAACCCAACCCACACTTACACCACATCAGGATATATCATCTTCATCTCTTCTCGGTACTGTCAGTTGCTCGTAGGTCGGCAGGGTGTTGTTAGGGAGGAAAAGATCCGAACTGACGTTGTTGCCTCTCTGAGATGATCTGTTGTTCCCTTGATCCCCCTGCTGACGGGAAACCAGATGATGCAGCATATCTGTGATGAGGTTCAGTTTCTGGTCCATTTGTGTAACCTACAAAGGCAAAGGAAAGGTTCGTTTGGTGGCAGCACGTGAGAAAATTGCGACAAACCATGTGATACAAACACAGTATTAAAATGACAGTTTTCTTGATTAGGATCACAACCACCCCTACGAGGACACCACAGATTCACAGTTCATCAGATGGAGCACTAGAAATTTAATGCAATAGGTCGGAGTTGGATGAGGACAGGCCATTAATAGCCACCTCTGGTATATGCTTTGACACTCATTTTATACCTGGATGAACACACGACAAACAGGCTTTTGAAGAGGTGTGCTGGGATAGAGAATTAAGTCCCAGAAATGAGTTTCTGTGGGTTTTTTGTTATTATTGTGTCCATATTTCTTTGCAAACATGATAAACTTCTAACATGCTTATATGCCTTAATAACATCAATATGCTCCTGTAAATATCTGCTCTCCTTGCAGTGATCTAATCAACTCCACGCTAGGACTGACTGATGCTCTTTGTTACATTTGGGCCCAATTACCAGCTCAGGCCACAAAATGCCCCCCAGATTGTCTCTGCGGCTGTGAGCCGGTAGCAGCTGGCAAGGGCTGGGAGCGGGGCACGATTCAGTTTTACGCTCTCACCCCGCCGATGACACAGCGTGCACTAGGACTGCCCTTTGAACGATGTGATTCACGGCAAGTCAGAAACTCTTATAAGGTGGATGAGAGCTAATTATTTTTCAGCTGGGGGGGCGGTTACAGGGGAAGGTTCAGCCTGAATCCATAATGCTCATTTTCTCCTGCCTTTAGAAAGAAGCTCCTTAAATATTTAATTCCTCTTTTTTTTTTTTTTTTTTTTTTTCCTGGTCTTTCTTCTAATCTTTAGGAGAAAATACAATGAAAAATCAGGATACCTAATAAGAGGCTAGGTTATGGGTTTGTCAAAAATTTAAACTCTATTTGGTGTACGTTTGTGGTACTCAGAAAAAAATCCAGAATGAAATGTTTCTAGGAGCACTATAGATTCAGTCTCTGGTTTCTTGCATTTTCCACTCAGGAAGTAACCTGTATCACCCCTTTTATCTGGCATGGGAAGCCTCCTCTCCGGCTGATGCCAAGGTACCGAGTGAGATGTCCCGAGGGGAAGATGGGCACTTCTACCTTCAAAGTTCTGCTCACTTTCTGCCCCTTGGCATGGCAAGCATTGGAATTGGGCAGTAAGAGCCTGCCTTACCGTCTCCTACTCCCTTCTACAAGCGCAATGAGAAAGCCTCGATTCTGCCACTGTAGTCTCTGACCACAGGGATCCTAAAACACTGAGCAAATTCTAGGCAAAAAGACGTAGTACGTTTTAAAAAGGGAAAAGAAAGTAAGCAGAAAGAACGTGATAGGAATAAATTGCTGCCTAAAATATCTGCTAGAAAGTAGTGAAAGGCACATAAAACCGCCAGAGAGAGCATGAGTGGGAGCAATTTATATGTGCCTGGCTATCATCCAAGTATCACACAGGATAGTAAAAGACAGTAAGGCTGAGCAGAACATCAACAAACCTGGAGGATTTCAGCAGAGACTAAAATTTTTTCCACCGTAGAGAAAATGCTGTTTTTTTCAAACACTTTGTACAACTAGTAGGGAAGCAGATACAGTGATTTAAAAATATGAGGTGCCAGAGATTTATACTTTGCAGCTGGTTTTAAAAACATTAGGCAAAGCACCCTAGATGGTACATGAAACACTAGTAATTCTGGATGGAAATGGCTGTTGAAAGATGAGATTCTTCAAATGAGGAAGCTGAAGAACACAAAAGTTCAAGATTTCTAGAACGAAATACAGATGGAAAATTGAGCAGATCATCAGGTTTTCATTTAATCACTATTTGTTCATTCCTTTAAAAAAAGGCACACTTTGCCCAAATGGTGCCCATCACAGATGGCAAACTCACGATGCTCCAAGCGTGACAGCACGAATCAGTGCTAGCGAAGCCTGCAAAAATATCTCATTCCTCCATCCCCCACTGCCCAGGTATCACCTGCTTTCTGAGATGAGACAGCTGCGCTGGAAGGACTGTAGTGGAAGACTGCAGACAAACAGCTATCTTCAGCATCCGACGGACAACTTAACCTCTAACAAGAAGTGTCTTTTTGCTAATTATACTAAATTAGCCAGGGGATTTTTTTATATATATATAAATATATGTATTTCTTAATTTGTGATTCCAGGCAGGGACTACCAGAGCAAACAGAGACTGAAGATACATCTGGGAAATGTGCATTTACGAAACTCTTGCAGCGATGAGCTATTGAACATGACAGTAGATTGGACCGAGATCTGGATAGTCCTTCAACAGCTGTGCGTCTTGGTGATGAAGTACTGGAGAGAAGCGAGATGTGAATATTCTTGCTGGGAAATAAATTCCCAGAGATAATTGTCTATTTTTTTCTAGGGAACAAGGTTTGGCTGCTGCAGCTGTGGAGCGCAGAAGGCCCACAGAAGGCCCACAGGATCAGAGGCAGAAGCGGCATTTTAATGAGCTGAGCCATACGAGGTAAAAAGTAAAGACCTTTGTCTTTCATGTTCCTGCTTACTGGGGTAGGGCTCTAAAGCCACGGGGCTTTTGTGGAGGAAGGTCCAGAGAGCAGGTTGTGTTTAATTGCTGTTTAACCAGTTTTGCTCTCCAGTAAAGCAAGCCATTTCCCAGGGAGTTCTGCGCCCGTGAAGGGTTTGCTCCAAGACACGCTGAAGTCAGTGGCAGTTTTTGGCAATCAGACTTCCAGTGACTTCAGCGGGCTCTGGATCAATCTTGAACTGAATCATCGATCCCAAATAGTAACACATTCTTTGGATATTACAAGAGAAGGAGCAGTCTGGATTTCTGTATGCTGCTTTGCTGATGCCTCCTGGGGCTGGGTCAGAAAAGATGACATTTGTAAATGAGATGGCAACGGGACGATGGGCCCCCATCCTTGGTTCTGCCAAAGGGGTGTCTGCTTAAAGTAGGAGACATTTTAAAGACAGAAGTAAAAGCCACCAGAAGGCAACTTCTACTGTCATCACAGGTCTCTGATGTACAAGTATAAGAGGCTTGCCGGTGAACAGCCTTGCTTGTTAGCACGCCCAGTCTGCCCCTTGTCATCCAAACAGGCAGCCTGAAATGCATCGTTCACTTGTTTGCTACAGAGACAATTATATCCCCGAGAAAAATGTCATCATGTGCAATCCTCTTTTTATTAAACTGGTTTTATGCATTTAGCATGGAGAAGCATATCATCTCCCCTGAATCATACTTTCAAACACATTTACTTGATTAGAAATTAGCTATGATGCCAGAATGAATAAAAGTAAAGCGAACAGAAAAACTGCTGATGTTGCTATAATTTTAACTGCTTTGGACAACTCCGATCCCTCTACTTAAAACAGCAAACAGTGTTAATTACATAGAAAAATAACTCGGACTGATTTGTTTCTTTTAGGAAAAACTAAGTAAGCTCTTTCTAGCTGATTTATGTTTCATTAGAAGCATGATGTTTGTATGATCAGATTCTTTACATGCAAATAATTTCCTTTGTATTTTATAGTTGTTGGGGAGAGGAAGTGGTGTTTGAAACTCTTCAGAAATTACACGCCATGGTTATTCCTAAATCTTACTGAAATGTTGTATGAAAACAAGATTTTTCCATCCTCTAAGTTTAAAAAAAATTCCAAGGATCATAGATTGAGCACATATGGAAAGAAACAGATTCAAACAAGTTTTGAACCTAGCTCTTAGAAATGAATGAAAAAATCCCATCCATGCAGTGCCCTGAGAAACCAACCCAAACAGTTCTTCACAAAGGCTGAAAGATTGGAGCACAAGACTTAAACAGCACATCACCAAGAAATGTAGGTATGTTACGGAACAGATTTTTGCTCTCCCTAAGAAGTCACGGTGGCACATGACACCCCACACAACAATGAGTGCGATGATGTAGTTCCTGTGAACCACAAAGTCCTTTTAGGTCCTTTTTGCAGGTGCATCAGTACTCTGCAATTGGATATAAAGTGACATGCCAACTTTTATAAAGGTATCAAAGGCATCTCAGGCGGGGCTAGCGAACATCTCTTGGGATGAGAGGAAAGATGAAAATAATGAGCAATTTATCTATTAAAATTCCACAGATCTTCATATTACATTAACTTTAAATGCCCTGTAATTTTAAGGATTCATAACAAATTCATGGTACAATTCGGAACATAAAATGTAACAATGAACCTGTTTCCTCGCATTTTTAAAAAACAACAACAAAAGAAGGCTGAGTGTCTCCAGGGACATCTGAAGGAGAATCTTCTTCATGCACCCCTGTTAAGGAGAACGAAAGAGCAACACCCTGCAGACCCACTCCCAAAACTACTTATAGGGACTTAGTGGGAAGTGGCAAGGACAGACAGAATTACGGAGCTGAGGGGAACAGTGGTTTCAGCCATGGATGTTCAGGATAGTGGGGAAGCTGAAGGACAAAATTTGGAGTCTGGGCTGACTTAGGCCACAAAGACCACAAATTGCTAATAAGTTATGCCAAGCGTTGCTCCATGATGAAGGTTGATCAACATTGTTGATTAAAGCTGTCTCATCTGCTCTTCATTCTCCTTCTCAGAGATTTCTAAAGTAAATATTATTAAGGGTAAAAATCATAGTCCCTTTGGATGGAATGGTGATTTATAACTACCTATGTTCTGAACACAGTTGACTTATTAAGCAAATAATTTGTGCTTAATGAAGAGATTTTTTTATCAGCACAGTGCTCACTCAGTGGGCGCAGGGGGACTGTGCCTGTTCTTAATACAGAAAGACAAGTGTGAAGCTGCTAAAGGAGAAGAGGAAAACCAGAACACAAGCAACTCTGAACGAAAATGTGATAAAGGAAAATGTCAGCTGCTTTTCCAATATAAGACTCCCCAGTCTGCTACTGGTGACTTATCCTGCCATTCATTCTTGCGGGTGCAGCTTTTTAGCTCAAAGTGAACCGACTCTTTAAGGCACTTTTTCAAAATACCTGAAGATGACTGGGGAGATCTTCACGTGTTTATCACTCCTGGAGGCCTGTTAATAAGCAGGACCCTACTGCTCTCCAGTGGAGCAAACTTCGGGGAAATGAGAATGACGCTTTCTTCACCTGTGCATCCTCATAAGCGGTGTTGTATGGAATCCCTAATGTGTTCGCTATTCAGTAGTATACTCAGTAATGAGCTAGCTTTATATTTCAATAATATAGCCTTTCTGTTAACAAAATAATTCTCAGGCACACTTCTTTCTTCACTTGAAAAAAGGGTAAGAGGCAAAAAATATTCCAGAACTTATGATTCCTGTTAATGGTAATGATATGAAGGAAGGTATCGGTGTCAAGCAGTACTTAAGAAAACACTGAGTGGTGTTCTGCAAGCAAAGGTGTGGTTATAAATCACGTCTTTCTTTGGTCTGTCCTATTTAAGTTGTTGAGAATATTTGAGGCGGCTTTAGAAAACAGCTTCCCTGGCTTCTCTTCTTGCTAAATCCCTACACATTTTGGTATCTCAATATTTCTAAAAGTTAATGCTTTAGTTTTGAGGGTCCTGTGGACAGGAACAAATACGATGTTAGGAGTGGCTTTCCAGAGAAGTTCAGGGATAGGTATGGGAATCTTCAGAGAGGATTTATTTTAAATGTTTCCCTATAATAGAGGGAGGAGAGACGAACAATTTCAGTACCATTAAAGAATGTTTCTTTCTTAGGTACATGATTCTTCAAAAATCATGGAAAGAGTCTTCCTTCCATTACAGTACCCAAAATCCCAGATCCTCTTATCAGAGCTTCTGGCTTCAATTTGTTTATTTTGTTGCCAGAGATTAGGCATTAGTCGTGCTGGAGGTTATATACCCATTGCTGAGGTGTTTATAGGAGAATGTAATCTGCATGAAGGAAGATTTGTTCTCCAGACTGTCTGTACTTTCTCTTGAGAGCTGGCCAAAGAAGGGAGTATGCGTGCGGTGTCTGGGGGAAGGATAGAGGAAGTGGAGCCAGTGAGAAAACACTCCTCTCTACTATAAGATTACTCATCTCTAGCAAAACATAAAGGCTGAGCTTCTGAGGAACAAAATAAACAGGTTTTGAGGGTTGCACGTGACAACTCACTTTCTAGTCAATGAAAATATTACACGAACACTGTAACCACTGTCTTAACGGACAAATAAAATGGGTAACTTTGAGACAAAAAGCATATTTGGAAAGAAAGGCACTTGCTACACACTGTGTCCTAAAATCAGCTCTCTTGCCTAAAGCTATCAGTGCCACTTTGAGATACGGAAAATTGTTTTTTCAGTAAACTGAGACTGCTGCTGGTCTCATCTTACCCTGTATTTTTATATTAAAATATTTCTCCTACACTTCTCAAAGTGTAAAAAAACCTCTCATTTCTTATAGTAGTAACCCTTACATGGTTGCTGGTAATTCACCATTAATCAGGGTGTGCCACTTGTGCTTTTAACAGAGGGTGATGACCTGGAACTGGGAAGAAACTTGAATCATTGAGTCAGGGTCAGAACTGAGAAACAACCAGGATTTATAAGCCAGTCACTGGCTCCCATTCTTCAGAAGTTACCTTGATACCAGAGTGAACTGCTATTAAAAAGGGCTTGACTTGGCATAGTAAATTGTGGCCATTTGATTACTGACTATAACACGGCATTTTAAAGTAATTTTTGTTTGAAGAATTTTGTCCTGACTGTGCAGCACAAGCTCTAGGTACCAGAGGCTCAAGCTATAGGAAATGGGAGAAATGACAGGGCTGATTTACGCATTCTTTCTTTTCATTAGAATTGGGAAAGCAGATTTGATAAACAAGTAACTATACTGCAGAGAATTATTTTTCCTTTCCAAACGTCATTTTCTCTGATGAAAAACATCTTTTTCTAAAAGCTTCCTCAAAGTTTCTGGAAATATGGCATCTCTGGTTAACTATTCAATCAGCTCCATTTCTTTCATGTGGATTTTCGTGATACTTAGAAGAGTGTAGGCTACAACCATAATGCCATTTTTCAGATTAGATGTCCCCCTTGAATTCTATTTGAAAGCGACAGTAGTAAGAGACATGCTCTGACAGGTCAAAAACTGAAAAACTGGTATGAAGAAGCCACTTCAGTAATGTGTGATTAAATAAATAATGTAACATAAAATACAGATAAATGTACATAAATAAACATAAAATACTGCAAATGCTGCAGACCAGCAGCAGACAGAAGTTCAGGTACAAGAGGTCTATTAAGTAAGACCTACAAAGATACAAGAGGCAAAAACAGATGCTGTGCTCCTATAAGACAGCAATTCCTTTAAGATCTTAAAAATTACAAGAAATAGAAATCAGAAGTTAAAGACATACAAGTTGATTTAGTTTTAACATATAACCTTCATATAATTATCTGGCTATAATTTCCTGCTTGACTAAAGGAAACAAGGTAAGATGAATATATACCTCTCCCTCTAACAAGGAGGTTGGTAGGACATTGGCAATTGGAAGAATGAAGTTACAGGAGAGTCAAATGTACTTGACCATGGACTGTTATAGAGTACAAGACCTAAAAGCTGGAAAGCTTTTGGGGCAGTGCTTATTTTAAGAGGATTCAGAAATGCCCGAGTGTAAAAAAAGTCAGAAAGGGATGACCTAAAATGCTGGTAGTCAAGACAGAAATGAGGACCAAAATGGATGTGGTTGGAGGAGGTGGTAAGAAACAGAGACTGGATACGGCTGCTACTTGAGAAGAGAGACCTGAGAACGGTGGCCTTGGTTCAGTGCTTTTGTTGTTGCTATTAACAACTTCTTGCAAAAATATTTGGCTTATTTGAAGAACCCAAACAGTTGGAAATCGGCTGTTCCTGAGAATTTTTCTTTAGATTTAGATATAGATTTGGGCCATGAAGGCCCTCTGCCTGTTCGTTGCTCCCCAAGCTCCCAGGCCAGCACTGCTGACCTCACAAGTACCGAGTGCATGCCCAGATGCGCGCAATGCTCGCAGATTTATCTGGCATCCAGAGGGCTATAGCCAAGCAATTGAAATTTGTGGTTGACTCTTGCTGTAGATAAATGAGACAAGACTTAAAACACATGGAAATTTTCAAGTTAGGACGGTGTCCAAAATCTACAGTCTTTGGCCCAGCACAGCCTCAGGATACAGCATTTTTCTCTCTAAAATATTACAAAGGTCAGATATTTATTTTTTTTAACCCTTTCCTCTAAACTAACAGAGTATCAGTAGATGAACAAGGGAGCTTGGAATGTTTTCCTCTCCTTCCATAAAGCCAGGAGAGTGAAGTTTAGGGTCTTGTCTCTAAATATAACTTTTATCAGAAGCTACTAAACAAGATAAAATCCCCCCATCCTCTTAACTGAATACTCTGAATTTTTCAAGAATTTGCTTATCTTTGCCTGCTATAGCCCCACCTTCAGGAAATAATATTTCTTTGACCAGACACAACTGTCTTCCATTTCCATTTAAAAATGGGACATATGTTGGCAAGGAGAGAGGGATTCTTTCTTTATAAGTGAATCCATGATACCAAAAGTATGAGACTTTCATGTATCCACAAAAATCACTGGACATCCATCATCATAAACAGTTTCCCAAATCACGTTTAAATTGAAATCCAGCCTTATGGAGGGTGTCAAACAGGCTTGAGATAACAAGAAATCTAAGGGAAGTATTGATCAAAGAAAAAGTATTGATCAAAGCCCCTTATCTTTATACAATAGCTTGGATATAGTTATAGAATAAATGGTGGTCAGTAGTGCATCTTATATCCAAAGTACTGTGTGACCCTTCGTGCACCTCTACAGTACCATACTGTAGTAGATATGTACTGTCATTGCCATCAGAAAGTGGGGGAAACTGAGGCAGTGAAGTTAATGGCTCACCTTCAGATATGCTAAACATCTTTAATTTCAACTTGGAAGGAGGAGCTCTAACAAAATCTTAAAAATATTTTCCCTTGTCCTGGACAGATCTTCAGATCTCAAAGAAAACTTCAAAGCACTTTTCTGATTTTTGATGAGACAGAAGGTTGGAAAACTGATTGCTTTCTCATTCTCAATCACGTTCTCATTCAGCAAAACATTCCTAAGTTGGGTCCTTCTGGTTGGGCACCCTGGTACCTATCTGAAGGGGAAAGACAGACTCTCTAGCTAACAGGCGTTTATATTTCAGATGCTTCAGTTCCACGTATGTGAAGAAAACTCTCTGTGGTACTTGCCTCTGGAGGACTCTTTCTGCTGGTTTAATCACGGCAGTGCAGCCTCAGAGTATCACTCCATATTTTTGTTGTCAGAAGTTTGGCTATCAGACAACAGCTTTCTCCTAGCTGTAGATTCCTGTTTCCAGCGTGAAACAGTGGCACATTTACACCACTTCAGGGTTTAAAAAAAAAAGTAAAAGACTCAACTAGCATAAAAATATGTCCCCAACTCTTCTCCACAACAAAATAAACCCCAGTGCAACCCAACTCCCCCGCCCCCCAAATTAAAGAAAACAAAAGTGACTAATCTTGACCTCTCTCTAAAGGGGAATGTTTTGCTTCTTGAATCCTTGGCTCTGGCTCTTGTACGATACTGGGAGTATGACTAATAACCTCTTGCCGGAGTACTGCTGATAATTTCACCATTGAGTAGCTGTTCTCGTCTGGATAATCATAGCATGCACTTAAGTTGCCAAGATTTTATTTGAAAAAAAACCCCAAAGAATAAGATATACACTCATAATCCCTAGTGTTAGAAATACATTTTTCAGCTTTAACTGTTAGATTTTGCCTGACAATTTTTCCGCCTTCCTCCAAACTGTTATTTTTCAGATGCCTGCTATGAAACGGTTCCCTTTTTCCTTTCTTTCTCTCAAACACTTTTCCTAATTCAAAACAGATTTGAGAGTGCTGCTCTTTCTAAAGCAAATATGCCATGTATCACATCGAGTTAGGTCAGCATCGCTTATGTTATGTTTCACACTTCACTCAAATGAGGCATCCCAGTGCTTTTCAAAGGCAATAAAGCCAGACTAGGTGCACTGGCTTTTCTGGTTGCAATAGAAAGTGAAATGCATCCACGGGTTGTGGATGTGACCTTATGGCATGGCAAGGCATGAGTAAGGAAGGCACCACTGTCTGCTTTTCGCTTGAAATGTTAAAAACCAAGATGACTTCAACTGGTGGGTTTTTTTCACAAACAGATGTTTGGCCAGTTCCTTTTTTAGTATCCGTAAATCTGTAACATACTCATTATTTATGATTTGAAAGTTACTGTATGGGGGAAAAAAAAGGACATACGTTCCTTTGTCCCTAAAATGAGCTTTCAAAATTAATAATCATACAATGACTTCTGCAGCAAATCAAAAAATGGAAGGGGAAAAGGAGTGAGGGAGAGAAAGGGAGAGAAGCAATTACAACAGCAGCGAGTTTTGAGATTCCCTGAGGGCTGCTGGTAATTAAACCAACGGCAACATGAATCTGCGTTTGATGTGGTCATGAATTTGTTTTCAAAAGAAAAATCTTTTAAAAGATTCTTTCAAGAGAAATTTTTAGAGAACAAGCTCAGCATGAATAATTAGACCAGAAATACTTTGATAAATATTATTACGGAGAAGTCATTTATGGGCCATGGCATTTGAGGGTTAGAAATCCTGGTGATAAATAAGGTGGCAAGTTTGCTCCCATTCTGAACACACAAAACCAGGGCTGTATTCTTGTACGCTTGAGTCAGCTCCTCAGAAAGGAGGCGGCCTCTTATTTTGCCATTGCATGAAGCTTTACAAAGATGCAAATGCAAGACAGAAAATTTCAGTGGGAAAGCTCAGTGGAACGAAAGAAAACCACACACAATTCCAAAGGCACTTTTAGTTCCCAGGAGCTGCACAGAGATCAGAGGTGAAATTTATCGGTGATAAAATGTCTGTGAGCCCACTCTACTCCCCCAGCCTTTTCAACCGCCATTTGCTTCTGCCGAAATCATATCCTTGGAAATATCTCCTTCAGAATATTCTAAAAATAAAAATGCTTTCATTTTGTAGAAATGTAAGCACCCAGCAAATCACTGAAAGCCAGAGGAGATGCAGGTGCTCTGCATCCTCTAAAATCAAGTTGCCTCGGACACCTCAAAGCCACATTTCATTTGTTTGTTGACTCCTTCAAAATGTGGAGGCAGATACAATCAATCACAAGCCAGCAAATAACCAATGAGTGAACTAGAACCTAATATATTTACCAGTGAAAACCCATGTTTAAAAGGAAAAGAAACTGCCTGTTGGCTGTCATGGCATTATTCATACAGGCAAACTAGCAGATCTTTTGGATACCAGGAGCAAAACTACAACAAAGGCAACCAACTGCTAATGAAGAAGGGTTTTCAGTCAAATTTCATGGGTCATACAAAGTCATTACCATGCCTGCAGGAGTTCAACAGCTCTGCCAGTTGAATTTGGGGGAAATGAAGTGATTATTTTGTTATGCATTTTGTAGTTTCAGACATTTTTCTTTAAATTCCAAGTTCTGAGGCCAACCAGCTATGCAAGAATACCAGCTTCAATTTCCAGAGTTAGCTTCTAACCAACATTATTGCAGAGAAAACCTTAAAAACAGGTCTTCAGTGTACACCAAGGTCTCAGAAACCAGATTTTAAAGACTCTGATATTTCTTTTTTTTTTTTTTTGCTTAAAAACAACCTTATGGCTTTAAGCCAACTTCCTAACACTTTGGTCACTTGACTAATTTTGAAACTAAGAGACAGATTGTTTGGCTGCTGCTGGCAAGTTCTGCACAGGTTAACTTTCCAGATCAGTTCCATTGCAGGTTCCCCTCTGGTTTTCAGTCAGTTAAAATACAAAAGCTCTTCCCCATAACATTTTAAGCTATAATGACTTCAAAAGTAAACAAACGTTTCTGATAATGTGTTTGAAAAATTTAATGGATGACAAAGATAACAAAAAATCCTTAGTGCTTTTCTTTGTCAATAGTTTCTTCTAGAAATATAGCCAGGCTGGGCATTTATTTGGAGTGGTAAACTGTGACTCAAAAAGTGGATCTATTGGCAGCATAAGCAACTGCACAGTGGTAGAAGCAAAAGGCTCATAGTCTTTCCTAGATGATTAATCATCATGATAGGCTTGAAGACTAAATGATCTGCCCAGCTCCAGATGTTAGATGCGCATCCATCTCTTGCTATTCTTCTGGTTCATAGGCAGTAGCCTGGCTTGTTCATTCTTAAGATAATGATGATCATTACTGTTCGAAACAAAAAAGATTTGGGCTTTGTAATTTTATCCTATGATAGATGAGGCTTCTACGCAAGATAACACAGTACATATAGTCTAGACATGATGAAATACTGGAAGATCCTTCAGGCAGAGGCGCTGACACTCCTGCACATAGAGCTTTGTGATGTTTCCCTTCTCCACTCCCACCCCCTACCAGAACTGTTATCAATTGCACAAAGGAGGAGCATGAATATGTAGCTGGATCTCTCCCCTCAAGCCCCTGCCATTAAGGGTTGCACTAGCCCCTGTTAAGTCAAAACCAAAATGTAGCTTCTCCGCAATGCTGCTTCTCCGCAGCATCTCTTTATATAACATGGTAATGCTCCACAGCATTCACAGATAGGGAAAAAGAGTAGTGATATGATGAAAGCATAGGAGAACATCACTGTGGCAGAAGGAAGCTACCTAACCGTAAGACAGAGAGTGCTACAGGATCTTCAGTGCTTGCAGGTGATAAGAGAAATCACTTTAATTCTCATCTAAAGGATGGTCATCTGCAGATGGACCAAGTTTGTCTTGGGCATCAGTCAGGAAGAACTTCATTGATGATGGCACTCTGGGAAGGGAACATCAGAGAATCAGCTCTCTGAAGCAAGCTACAGCCTGCTCCACATGGACACTGACCATCTGTGTCACAGAAGCCAGACCACACTTTTCTTGAAAGAGCTGGTGTCACCGCACAAACTGGTTTAGCTGCAGGCATTTATTTTCCCTTTGCATATTTTCCTTGAAAGAGTGAAAGAGGTTACTACGGAGTTATTTATTTCTTTTCTTCTGCTAATCTCTTCCACTAAGTAGTATCTTCCCCCCACCCCCAACAGAGAGAGTAATCAGCTACTCAGTGGAGAAATTAATTCACCCCATATAATTTCAACCTTCAAAAAAAGGTTGTCAGCACCTACTAAGGACTTCACAGATTAAAATGCTAACATCATCCTGGTGAGGGGCTGTTTCTTAGGGAGTGTAATGACAGGACAAGGGGTAATGGGTATAAACTAAAAGAGGGAGGATTTAGATTGGACATTAGGAAGAAATTCTTTACTGTGAGGGTGGTGAGGCACTGGAACAGGGTGCCCAGAGAAGCTGTGGATGGCCACTCCCTGGAAGTGTTCAAGGCCAGGTTGGATGGGGCTTTGGGCAACCTGGTCTAGTGTAGGGTGTCCCTGCCCATGGCAGGGGGATTGGAACTAGATGATCTTTGAGGTCCCTTCCAACCCAAACCATCCTATGATTCTATGATCATTCTGAATTAATTAAGACATTTTCACCCACTTTCATGGATGGCTTTATGTGATTTGGCTAACAATAGTAGCTTTTGACACATCTGCTCTGAAATGTGAAAAGAGATTAATTCAGTCTTGAGCATCACAGTTCATCTCAGGTGTAAGCTGCCCCTTTTTACTTTATAGTACCTGCACTGTTCATTTATATATTCGAGCAACAGGCTTTTCAAATCAAGCAATAAACTCAAATAATATCTAAGTTTTAAGATAGATGCTGAACAACAGTGGGAATAACAAAACCAATAAAAATACCAAGTGCTTCTGTTTTCATTTTTGACTTCCAGGCATCAAAATGTGTTATGATACACAGTACTCATGGTTGAGGAACTGGAAACAACAGAAGGCGAAATGACTCGCCTCAAGTCCTGCAGAAAATGATGCCCGAGTCAGGAACCGCACCCACGCAGCCTGAAAACCCCCCAACAACCACACTGATGCACCTTTCTAGACGGGACGTGGACTGTCGTGACGACACAAGTGTCTGACACTGCCTTTTAGAAGCTGATTTACAGAGAAGGCAGAGAAGGTCTGGTTGCACTTATCCCCCTCTGGCTCAGACAGTACTTACAGTGTACATTTGCAAGTGAGAAGACCATGTGTAACCAGCTCTGATATGCATTATTTATATAACAGTTCTACTGACTGAAAAACTAATGAATCCACAGCCTGCAGATGATGTGCAGACATACAGACACATCATCACAAATATCACTTTATCTTGATTCTTTGTCTTTTTTTCTTTTTTTCCCTGCTGCGGCACAACAGAGCATCTAGTACAATAGCAAAATAAGCCTCCGGCTATAGAAGCAGCTTGTTTAAATCATAGCAGTTCTCCACATGCGACTGACACATAGGAGTAAGTGCCCTTTTCCAGGGAGACATCGCTATACGAATATTTCACATAGGTCAAACTTTGTCAAAGCCGTTCGCGACGGAGTGCTGCCGGGTGCTTAACGCTGCCATTGCTCTCTGAGTGCCCTTGACACCCAGGCAGCGTTTCAGTGAGGAAGATCCATGTATTTGGGAAGAAGTAAGTACTTGTGAAACACATAGTCTATAAATTTCCGTAACAGCGATTGCACAATACAAGAGGTCAAAACGAGGTTTCTCTCCTGATGTATTGTAACCATGGTCTATTTATAATTCTACAGTTAATTTAGGGCTTGTATATCCGTGCTGGACAAAGAAGCTTGCCATGTGTAGAAAACGACATGAACTCAGTCTTTGCAGACAGTCCCAGAGACTAAAAATGCTTTTGTTAGTACCGTGAACACCTGTACTAATTACGCACTTCACTCACTCGGGGGTCATTGCTCATGGCAAAGGTTTTAAATCAGCCACCCCAGGAGACAGACATCATTATGTTGCTAGAGCAGGCATTCTGATGCTGCAAAACCAGGCAACCCTGAAAATATACTCACTCTGAAGTCTCTAAAGGTGAAAAACCATAATACCCCATGGCTGTGCACAAGATGTCAGTCCATTTGATTTAATAGAGAAATAGAAAGAGTAATCAGATACTGTTGGTGAAACCTGAAGTTTAGCATTATTTTCAGATTTAAATATGCATTTTTCTAACTTCCATGTAAGTGACATTTTTTCCATCTCTCATTGTATAGTAATGCCTGACCCAGCAAAACTTGTAAGCACGTACGAAATGTCAAATAATTTCATCCTGTTCACTTTGTGGTTTGTAGGTGCTATTTATGTACCTAAAATTATGCTCAAACTCAAATGCCAAGGTCAGCATTCATTTTTTTCACTGATGTAGTTCCCCGTTTGAAATCATCTTCAGCCACTGCAGTTGTCCCCAGACGGTCTCTGCTCACACTGATGCTAGTCAGTGCTGGTACTCCCTTTAGCTCGGTATGCAAAACTTGAAGGATCAATGGTGTAAAAGCTGAAAACCAGCATCTAACTGGTCAGAGGGGGCAGACACACCTGCATTTCATATTCCTCTTCTCCTTATCTATCAGTCAGGACTTAAAACCCATCAGCAGATTTCTCACTGGCAAATCACAGAGCGGAAACTTACTTTAGGTAGGTGCTTCCTTCAATGAAATAACACTCTGAGGTTTCATGTTGTCCTAAATATAAAAGTAACAACATTTCTACCAAAGGCAAGGAGCACCCATGGCACAGGCAGGGTTCTCCACCCAGCTGTTCACAGGCACTCCGCACCACAGTACCATACAGTGGGGGAGTAAGAGGGGAGAGGGAGAAGAATTTGTTCAGAAACAGCAAAGAACAGGAGCAAGGGCAGAAAAATAATGAAGGGCAGAGAAGGGATCTTTGAAGCGTTTAGTATTTTAACAACTGCCTCTTATGTGAATCTTAAAAAAAGGTTGTCAAGGATGCAAATGACCAAATACACTAATTCTTCATAAAGTGCTGGAAACTCTAACATTCAAACTAAAGGCAATGAATCAATTCATTTTATATCAAATTATCTCCAAACTCTTTAATCCATACCTCATCTTGTAGTTTACAAGCACACAGTATAAATTTTCGCAGACATGTAGCCACAAATTTTCTTTACCATTTGCGTGACCTTTTTCAGTCAGATTCATCAGGCAACATTAGAAAAAAAAAAAATCCATTGAGGTCTGTGTACCCCACGAACCTTTCCCTCCCTCCACTGTGACTCAGGAACAGGACACAGTATCATAGAATCATAGCAT
Organism: Psophia crepitans; assembly: GCA_013399095.1. NCBI lineage: Eukaryota > Metazoa > Chordata > Aves > Gruiformes > Psophiidae > Psophia > Psophia crepitans. The sequence continues at coordinate 40,362 of VWZZ01001709.1, forward strand.
AGTTTGGGTTGGAAGGGACATTAACAATCATCTAGTTCCAGCCCCCTGCCACGGGCAGGGACACCCTACACTAGACCAGGTTGCCCAAAGCCCCATCCAACCTGGCCTTGAACACTTCCAGGGATGGGGCATCCACAGCTTCTTTGGGCAACCTGTGCCACTGCCTCACCACCCTCATAAGGAAGAATTTCTTCCTAATATCTAACCTAAATCTCCCCTATTTCAGTTGAAAGCCATTACCTCTCATCCTATCACTACAAGCCCCTGTAAACAGCTCCTCCAGCTTTTCTGTAGGCTCCCTNAGCTCCTTGAGGTACTGGAAGGTTGCTATAATGTCTCCCCAGAGCCTTCTCTTTTCCCGGCTGAACAATCCCAACTGTCTCAGCCTGCCTTCACAGGAGAGGTGCTCCAGCCCTTGGATCACCTTCGTGGCCCTCCTCTGGATTTGTTCCAGCAGCTCCACGTCTTTCCTGTACTGGGGACCCCAGAGCTGGACGCAGTACTCCAGGTGGGGGCTCACAAGAACAGAGTAGAGGGGCAGAATCCCCCCCCCTCGCCCTGCTGGCCACATTGGTTTTGATGCAGCCCAGGACACAGTTGCCCTTCTGGGCTGCACGCGCACATCACCAGCTCATGTTGAGCTTCTCGTCCATCAACACCCCCAAGTTCTTCTCCTCAGAGCTGCTCTCAATCCATTTTCCACCCAGTCTGTGTTTGTGCTCAGGATTGTGCAAACCCACGTGCAGGACCTTGCACTNTGCCCTTCTGGGCTGCACGCGCACATCACCAGCTCATGTTGAGCTTCTCGTCCATCAACTCCCCCAAGTTCTTCTCCTCGGAGCTGCTCTCAACCCATTTTCCACCCAGTCTGTGTTTGTGCTCAGGATTGTGCAAACCCACGTGCAGGACCTTGCACTTGGCCTTGTTGAACTTCATGAGGTTCACACAGGCCCACCTCTCCAGCCTGTCAACATCCTTCTGGATGGCATCCCTTCCTTCCACTGTGTCAAATGCACCACACAGCTTGATGTCGTTGGCAAACTTGCTGAGGGTATGCTCAGTCCCACTGTCCATGTCCCTGACAAAGATGCTAAACAGCACCGGTCCCAGTAATGACCCCTGAGGGATACCTCAGTCATCACTGGTCTCCACTTGGATATCGAGCCATTGACTGCAACTCTTTGAGTGTGACCATCTAGCCATGGTCTGCAACAATATCTCCTAAATATACAGTAGTCCCAATTCGCTTCTCTTTCACCCCACAGTAAATGAGGAATAAATTTATTTATGTCAATGGGATTAAAGTAATGTAAATGGCCTGAAAACACGGATCACTGTTAACACTCAGAAAAGTACATTCCAAAGGCTTGTCCATTTGCACACAACATATCCCTTATAGTAATAATACATAGCACACATCACTGCAAAGAACTCGTGTGACTAAAGGTGCTTGGTCTAAAGCAGATCTTTCTTCAGTGCACAAACAGAGCCAGCATTTTCTTTTACTCTTTCAAAAACCAACCCTGGCATATAAATTCTAGCCATGTCTTCATTCTTCTGTTATTTAAATTTCCTAAAACTGCACAGCTTCATAGAAAACATACTATAAAAAAATACCCCAAACAAAGAGAAAAGCCCAAACCTGGCAGAAGGTATTCAGAGGAACTATAGTTTTGGAAAAAAAATTGCTGGGTTTTTAGTATGCACCGTAAAAGATTATCTGAAGTGCAATTTAAAGAAATGTGTTTGCATTGTTTTCAGATAAAACAATCCTGAGGCCACGAGTAAAAGTTCCGAACTGCAGGACAGTAATGAGTTTGTGAATCAGGACTGTAAATCCCCTGTGCTGTGAATGTGGGAGCCATCAGGAGCACACACGATTGAGTCAGCAGTTACCAAGACACATACATACAGTACAGGCCACTCAAGTCTCCAAACTGCCATTTATCATTTCCTGAGAGAACAGCTTCTTGGCAAGCCTCCTTTAAAAACATTTTTTTTCCAAAACAACCGACCATTCCAGCAGGCTATGAATACCACTATAATTTGGTCTATTTTTCATATCAAGTAGACTACAGGCTCTGGTTTTCAGTTAATTAAAGAAACCTTTTTTTTTTTTTTTCAGATTCCCAAACATTTGCAGCAGGGAGATCCCACAACGAGCCAGCTCTAGAACGGTGCCAGTCGCAGCCTGAACTGTATGGAGAAGGTGAAATAAAAAAACAACCCAAACCCCAAGCCATAAATAAAACCACGGTATGAAGTTGCAAAGCCCAACTTACATAATGCCAAATCTGGTCGCCCTGCCAAACTGTTAAACTTTCGTCTCTGATGAAAATATCTGTCTTGAGCTCAACTGTATTAATACTCCAGAATGTGTAATGGCTCAGAGCTGTCAGTCAGAATTTGAACTCCATCAGTTGTTGTTGTTGCTGTTATTATTATTATTATTATTACTATTACTACTACTACACACTAATAGCACTTAGGGGCCTCATCTGAGATCAGAGCCCTGATGGGCTATGAGTTGTCTGCACATATAGAGAGAAACAGTCCTTGCCTTGAAAACTGCATGATCTGAATAGATGAGATAAAAAAAGGGGTGGGACAAAGATCGTATTTTCATTCCTCTTTTAAACATATGGAACTGAGATACAGAGGGATTAAATGTCTTGCCTGTGCTCACACAAAAAATATCTGGGGCAAAAGCTAGGAATTGAACCAAAGTTTTCCAGTTCAAATCAACTTCGTCTTCCCTCATTAACCCTATGCTTACTGACTCCAAGACAGCACTCAAATCTGTATTTATAAGCTGAGACATCAGAGCTGTGTTCAGCTTTGGGCATACAGGGCCTAAGCACAGGAGGGGAACAACATGCCTCTAACCTCTTGCAAGAATAGGTATGTTCACTTAGCAATGGTTACTTCTGGCTTTGCTTCTGAAGCTTTACAAAAATCAAACTTAGGTAATAAAGTCCTATATTTTGATTTCCCATTCAGTGAAGGAGGTCTGGATTTTGCTGTTTCTCTGCAGAGTCCTTCGTGCAAGCAGCCACAGAAACAACAAACTGTGCCATGCTTCAGGAAGAAAGTAAATAATCACTTAATGGGTTTCTCTAAACATCTGACCTGCAGTTTGCACATTCTTACTAAAAAAAGGAAAGGAAAAAAGGAGTAGTTATACTTGTTTTAGTAAGGAACTATTATACTACTTTGTAGTTTTCTACTTCAGAAGTAGTTGCCTTTTGAACATCCAGTAGTTTTATTTATTTTTTGAATTGTTATTTAGAATCATAGAATTTCTCAAGTTAGAAAGGACCCATAAGGATCATCAAGTCCAACTCCCTGCTCCTTACCGGACTACCTAAAACTAAACCATATTACTAAGAGCATCATCCAGACGCTCCTTGAACTCTGACAGGCTTGGTGCCATGACCACTTCCCTGTTCCAGGGACTGATCACCCTCTCAGTGAAGAACCCATTCCTAATGTCCAACCTTAACTTCCCCTGACGTAGCTTCTTTCCATTTCCTTATGTCCTATCGCTGGTCACCAGAGAGAGGAGATCAGCACCTCCGCCTCCACTGCCCTCTTCTACCCTATGAATGTGTGATTTTAGAGGTTCTTACTTCGGTCAAAGTAAAAAGTCAAGGGTTTGTTTTGTTGTTGGTTGGTTTGTTTGGGTTTTGTTTTAAGAGAACGAATGAATGTACCTGAAATTAGGACAACTTCCAGACAAATTTCAAGTCTTCATTCCAAAGTATGGATGTAGGAGAGCATCTCAAAACACTTACAAGATTTAAAAATGATCACAATAATACAGGCAAAATTAAGTGTCTCTTTCTAACCTCCTTCTTGGAATGGCTGAAGATTTTCAGCTGAAACATTCCCCAAAATTTTAGTTTGAGATGGCCAAAATGGAAAACTTTGGGTCAGATGGTTAAAGCTGCAGACAACTAAAACAAAGTCCTACAATGGGAAAGGTCTTATAAAGTTTTGGTACGGCTCTGAAGCACTCCCAGTGCCCAAGAACAAGCAGGTGAGTACACGTAATAAATCCCAAAACACATTTACATGGGAGACAAACTGTACTTCATTACTTGGCCTCAATACCACACTTTTCGTTACTTCTACAGATGAGCGCATTGTCATTACTTGCCTTGGTCAGTAAAGAGAGTTTCTGTTGTGTGGGAAATTATCACAATTTTTGTATCACAAATTTTTTTAACACAATTTTTTTAACATCTCAAAACACTGAGACGTTTCAAGGAGTGGAAATTGTAAACTATTTTAATTTGCAAACACCTACATGGCTTTAGTTTCATGACGAACTTTGATAGTACTGAAACATTTCATTAAAAAAGTAAAAAGCCTATCACTTTCCCAAAGTGCCTAAAAGGAACAAAAAGATAACAAAACAGACTAAGGGCAGCATTTTACTGTCCATGGATTAAAAAGCTGAGCACAATGAAAAAGTCTAAATCAATGATTCCAGAAGATCTGACTGGAAATGTTATCCAAGCAGCCTTGTTCACATGTGAGAATGCTGAAGTTTCTAACGGGACTTCTATTTTTTTCCAAAAGGCTAATTTTTGCCAGCCCTATCTAAAATAAGGTGTTTAGGACTTCTTACTTTTTGAATAACCTCCCTTCTACTCAACAAAACCTGACCATGTCTCAGTCCTTCCTTGCCACTAGCTTGTCCTCCTGAGATGTTGACACAAGTGCCTGTTCATTGGAGATGCACTTTGGAGCAGGCCTCTGAAGAACCGTCTGTCATGAGGGCTATCAGTTTTAAAATCATTTACAAAACTGAAGAATTTCCTGTTTCTGTAAGTGGCTCTAACTAGCTCTTTCCAGCCCAAGTCCCTGGAGAGGCAAATTGTTTTTCCATGTACAGAAGTGCAACAGCAAATGCTGCAAAATAATGGGTCTTCCAATAACCTTGGATGGCTGAAGTGCACCTTTCCATCTCCAGCTTTGCTCAAGCTGAGCAGGTAGCCAGTCCTACCGGGGAGCCTTCCAAAGCAGACTGTGTTTTGGGATTGCTGTGTGAAAATATGATAGGATGGGTGTCCTCTAAAGCCAGTGAAACCTTTGGCATTGGTTTTAAAAGGAGCAGAAGCACAATCAAAAAGAATTATTTTTTTATCAACAACATATTTACTTTAGGATTAGCCCCAGGAGCATTCAGGTCAGGGCTGGCCCTGGAGGCGTTTCAATCTGAACAGTCAATTAGTGTCAATGCTAGTCTACTTTTTCAAGTTTTGATAAAAAAAGTCACTCCAAGAATTTCAGTCGTAGAAATGGATGGAAAATATAAATCCGTGCAATTATTAGAGGTGACAATTTTCCATTAAACTCTTGTGTTCAGTTCCAGTGATACAAGAAACCCTCTTGATCCTATAGCCCAATTTGTTAAGCCAGTCTTGTACATATTGATCTAATTACCAAGGAAAATACAGAGGGGAAAGAAAACAGTAAGAGCTGGTCATGTGGTTTTATGAGACACGGGTCAAAAATCTTAGCCTGATTGTCTCTTGAGGACTGTGTCAAACTCGGGTTTACCAAGAATATCCCCACTCAAGAAGAAATACAGCAAGATCTGTAGGCTGCATGGGATAACACTGAGCTCCATGACGCAACCAGCAATACCAATGGAGACTCACAACCACGCCTGACCAAACTAATGTACCACCAGAAACACTGTGTAGAAGGAACTTAATGTAGAAAAGGAAGATGCTGAGGATCGCTGTGTGGAAAATCCAGTGTCATGGGGCAATTCTGGAAAACATGGAGGGCATCACCATTTGAAGGAACCTTGCTCAGGGACTCCAGCACGTTCTGTCCACTTTCCAGGACTGCTTGCACGTTGGTTTGTATTCAGGGAGGTAATAAGGATAATACTTATTTCCTGAAAATTAGGGTGTGCCTGCTGACTGTCTGAAATGCTTTCTTAATGAAACCTTTACCTCTGCTTCCGATAGGACTCTTGTACCAGGCTGCCAACTCGGCTGCTGGAGGCTCTCCTCCGCCATCCATAGGGATCTCTCTCTTTGGCGATCGAGGAATCTACATAAATTTTAAAATCCTGTTTTCTAGACAGGTGCTCTGCTTTGTGTGATTATGACATTGTTTCTGATCTGAATGGTTCTCCTTGCCACCAACTTCCTCCCTGTCTTTCCCTCAAAATAAAAAATCCTGGTTGAAAACCAAAACAAATAGTGGATTTTTATCACACAGAATTTGTTAATAATACTTGCCCTGAAATAGTTCCCAGGCCTTTTTTAGTGCTCAAATAAAGGCCCAAACATTTACAGCCAGCACTCTAAGCCAACTAATAATTTATTTGAGCCATACTGAAAAGCTCAAGAGGGATTTTGAATGAAAAATTTAGTGAATAAACTGATAGCCAAATACTGCCTTGGAGTCCTGCCACTGTAATACACAGGACGCATGGAGCTCTGTTGGTGACCAAGACATACAATGAAAAAACAAGTCAATCAGATGATAGTTGGGTCTTATCAATCTAAAGCAGAAAAGAGAATGCCTTCTAGTAAATCATGAGCCTTAATATTTCCTAACTTCAGTGGCACACAGATGACTGGGTGTTAAACTCTTACTGCATTACATTTTTAATTTGATTGTTATTTTTTTAAAGATATTTAATCATCTGACAATGAGATAAGAAATGCAAAACTCTGCTTTGAGAACTTCATGGGAAACTTACTACATGGAGAATTCCCAAAATTTTACTGAGTGTTCCAGAATCTGCATGTACAGACCAGGATTAAATCTTGTAGCATTAGATCAGCAAAGGCAGATCTTTTTAAAGTCACTTCAGAACTTTAAAATTGCTTTGAGATAGCTGAAACAAGATGATTTTCAGAACTTAGGATGCCATATTGCAAAAAGTAAATAAAATACATGTCAAGAAGCAAAGAACTTCAGGGCATGTAAAGAAACAATCTTCTCAATTTAGTTTGTTTAAAATTTCTTTGAACTCAGTATTTTGCAGCACTGTGAACTTAAGACCAAGAAAAAGGTCATTCTGTAACTGAAAAGATTTTTTTTCTTCCTCTTTTTGTTTTCTCTCAGATTTTTCACTCTATTTTGTAGTTGAAAGAAAATGATTTCATGTAAGAGCAGCAACATGAAAAAATAGTCTTTACAATTTACTGCACGGTAGTTTGCTTCCAATATTGCAATAGATTGGAGTTTCGAGCACCCTGTGGCTTTGGCTGGACTGAGAGGACTGGTTTAGCCTTGATTTGAACCTGCTGTTTACAACACACTCTAAGCCCTTCCCATACGGCAGACTTTTAGTGAGGGCTATGTGAAAAAAACCTCACTGCTAACCAAAACAAGGAAAAAGTAAAGCATTTTGCATGTGTGTATTTCTTTTTACAATAGGTTTGAGTGCAAAACAAAATATTCTCAAAAAATGTACATTTTACTCTGACAAAATAGTCGTGCTGCTCTTTCGATTGCTTTTTGGCTTGTACGCAACATACAAAAGATGTGAGAAATTTCAGTTGTAGCCTATGAGGACACTGGATCTCCAAGCTGCTGTGGTCTTTGCAGCTTTACTGAACTGGGCTCCCGGTGCCTTTTAAACATTCTGCCCCATTAACCACCTTGGGGATATTCTGTGCATGTGTGTATTTAATTGATTGTTTCACCTTCTGAACTACTCAACGAGCAAACAAACCATTGGAATCCACTCTGGAACTTATCTCAACCTCTGGAGACGCCAATGTTGAGCTAAATACACCAGGAAGCCTGGACTTGTATTTCAGCACTTCTGTTTCTAACTACAACCCAGAATCAGAGATGAAAATTAACAGGAGAAACAATTTACAGCTAGAAACAATTAAAAGGTAATTTAGCAAAGCTAAAGTGTGCAGAATTTCATGTGTCCCAACTGTCCCTTTACTGCGTACGCTTAAGCCCTAACCAAGACTTTTGGATGGGCACACGTGTTGTGCTGAGAGTATTCCTCACTCACTTCAACGGTATTTCTCAGGGTGCAGAGAGATAAGCGCAAAGGCACGTCCTGGTGATGCCTGGGCTCTACAGCATGCTCTGTCTGAGAGCAGCAAAACAACCTGAAGTAGAAAGATGCTGTCATAATTAAAAGTATACAGCCTGGGCTCATGAGATTTGGGTTAGTAGGATCTTGAGTGGATTGTTCTAGAGAAAAGAGTCTCTGAAATATGCAAAGTATTTAACTACTAGTCCCATAGTTTCACTTCAATTTTTCACTCCCAATGGCGCATGCTCCTCCCTGTTGCCACAGTTCCCAAAGTGTAACCTACTTCTTTGACTCATGACGACACAGCCATGGACGTAAATGCATCTTGTCTGCTGAGTGTTCACATCAGGCCGATAGACACCTACTGGCTATAGGGGTGGGAGGAAAACAGATTTACAGTTGCAAACGTGGAGTTGAGCCTCCCAAACAGAAATGAACTGGAAGCAAACTTCTGAACTTTGGGAAAGTTTAAATCTGTCTTTTCTCAACTCACAGCACTCTGATTCAATACTCATCTCAATGGCTCACCACGGTTTGGGGAGACAGGGAATAATATTTTTATTATTCCCATTCTACAGATGGTCGAACCAAAGCACTGCAAGGTTTATTGACTTACTTGGAGTTGCACAGCATGCTTGAATGGAAGCAGAACCCCAGCTGGCCTGATTCCCACTCCTCGGCTTTTAGCCGTTACACTGTATTTGCTCCTTTTAACATCTGATTATTTTACTGCTCTAATCAGCTCCCCATTTTACACTCAAATTATTTCTTCAAGTTACATTAAATCCCTTTGTCATGATACCCAGACAAAACTACAGGCATTTTTATTCCAGCAATGCACAGGCAGAAATTTAGTTTCTCTTGTTTAAATGCAAACATGCATAGGGTCAGTGAGAGGATCCAGCCACCGAGAAATTAATTTTCTCCTCATTTTCATGTTCACAACATGAATTAAATTAGGAGCAGAAATTATTCATTAGTATTCACTGTATTTACTGCAAAACTAATAAAACATCACATTTCAAATGCTTGTCACTGCATACTTTTGCTAGCGTATCACCTCTCCCAGTACCAATGACTAAACAAGTAACACAACACAGCAATGTTTTCCCTGTATGAGTCTCTTGCTTAGGCAAATATGAAATAGCTGGATCTTGGCTGAGGCTGTTATATAACAGCAGGAACACTGGGGAAGAGCCTTCCAAAAGTGAGTTATTTATCCGGCCAGGGAGCTTTCTTTTTTTTTTTTTTCCTCTCCTTTCTCTCTTTTTTTATTTCTGTGTGCGCTCATGAACCTGACCCAACTTGTTTCCAGAAGAGACTCTGCGGTTGTTGTTGCCAGACAATGCCTGCAATCATTTTTCTCCAGCCATACATCCAAACTGTGTGTGNAAAGGGCTTTTGTTTGGAAGTGTGAAGAGCTCTGTCGAAACATGTCTCTTCAGGGTAGTTTTAAGTTGCAGAACTGATAAGAAAAAAACCAACATAATGATTTCCTTCTGCTTGTTGTGCCTACCCTCCGAGCACGCTCCTCTGCTCCTGGTGCCCATTAGGAATGAGATAAGTCTTGAAGAAAAGACCCTCCCATACCTCAGCGGAGATTAATACATTCACTATGCACTTTTTTTTTTTTTTTAGATTTTCTAACATTTGAACAAAAATCTTGTGCCCTATAATTCTCCCCCACAGCACCACCAGGTAATTCCCAAAAGGGCTTCTGTCTCCACATTAAATTGATGGAGTGTCCAAATGTATCTGACAGTCTCTGCTGACCAGGCTGTTGTGTTCAAAACTGATGGACTGTGGGGCTTCCAGAGGGGAGGGCCAGTGCTTATTCGGAGGCTCTTTTCCATCTAGAGTCTGAAACTTATGAGCTGGGGAAACTGCCGCTGGCCAGAAACCAGCCCAGAGAAGTTTTAATAAAAAAAAAAAAAATATATATATCTCTCAATGGCTTAGCAGTAAAACCATGGGATGTGCTGGAGCATCTGAGAGTCAGAAAGAGTGTTCCCAAAACTGAAGGAAGAGCATCATGCATAAGCAAAAAGGGAGTAGGCTGCAAAAGTGGTATGTAAGGAGCGATGGAGCATCCAACAGGCAAAAGCTCCTGATTGTAAGGAGAGCGGGAAAACAAGCCAAACGGTTCTTTCCACACCAATTAGTTAAATAAATAATATTCCTGCCAAAAAGTTGCCAACCACCTTCAAACTGAAGTCTAACATGTTCACACTGGATCAGCCTAGGAACGTAGCAGTTCCTGTCCATTCCTGTATACAAATGTCTTTTTTTTTAATTGAACGAAAAAAACGTGCCTTTGCATTGGAAAGAATTTTCTAGTGTGTGACTACTGTAATACATAATAAATCAGTCTGCTTAATCTTTTTCTGAAAGATGAACAAAATAGATTGGGTTTTGTTCAAGTTTGTTCTAGAAAAGAGCTGGACTTAATCCTTTCATAACAAGCCCTGAATCTGCTCATACGCTAAAAAATATGTACCTCAACTCCAAAATACCCATGCCGCTAATCTGGATCCTGCTATGCTAGGCTACTTTGTTAAACCAGGTTTCTTTTCAAGAACATACCAGAAGAGACAAACGGGAATGAGCAATCAGAGGAAAAACTACAGTTAGCTTGGGAAAAGGGTATTTTCTCATTTAAATTGATGTGCAACCAATAGTGAACATAAGTGGTTTATGCAATGAGCATCCACATTTTACCAAGCCTCTGCCAGCCTGCACTGTCTCACTGTTTAAAATGAAAATTCACTGCACATGTGGTGCACTGTCTCTCTGGTCCAGGTGAAAAATGTCCTTCAGAAAGGCAGGATGGCTTGCTTCCTAAAAGGCTGTGGAAACTTCTACAACCTTGGAGCTCTTGTCTGAAGCTAATGCTAGGCAGTACTGACCCAAGTGTTCTTCCCTGACAGACCTTAACACATAGAGGAGTTTGGAGTCTCAGTGCAGCTTTCCCTGGCTCAGGTGTCAACAGCAGAGCTTATGTTCTGCTGAGCCTTGGACATGTAGTTCTGCGCTGATGAACTCTGCTAAAGCATACGGGAGAGGCTTGAATTGACTGGAGTTTATCTCCAGCGCAGTCAGTAACACTGAAAAGAAAGGGAAAATGTTTTGCCTTTCTACAAGGTTAAAAACAGGGATGAGGTAGTCTTCAGCTTTCCTCATGTGGTAGGGAGGAAAATACAGCTAGAGGAAACTTCTCTCACCAATTCTAATCAAATCAATCAGTTACTTCCATGGATTAGTAACTTCAGGAAAAATAGGCAGGCTGAGATAGGGGCTCAAGGATAGAGAAAAATATCTACCATATCATGAAGAAACATGATACATTCTTTCTTTACAAAGTATGTCCCAATACTCTGGGGGCATCTGGAAACTCAAACTTTCTTCTTGAAAAGGTGTTACTTTCATTTTCTTCAAAATTACTAACCATTTTAATGTGCCCCCCCCCCCCCGAAAAAAACCCCACTCAAAACCCAGAAAAAATGTCATGGTGTTAAGGAATAGCCACAAACAACTTCAGGGGCTTTTCTGGACATTGGATGCACATAGCCCTTTCTCCACACACACAGACACGATACCATGAATCTTTGGCATTGATGGAGGAATGCATAAGTTTGTACTGCTGCTGATACCAGCTTCCTCCTCACAACTTCTGTAAAGGACATGGGAGAGGGAAAATGTCCCCATGCTCTTACACTTGATCCAAGGAGCAGGTTGGGTAGTATGCAGCTGACAAAGATTTCTTGAGGGCAGGGAAGATTGCTTTTGTTTCCACATGCAACCCAGGGTCCTGGCTTCAGACCAGACCTCCCTCCTGGGACAGCAGACTTCTCTCCTACCTAGATGTGATTCAGAGGCCAGCAAAACTCAACTAGAGATCAATATTTTTTTATTCGTATGTTTTCTGGGGCAAATTGTACAACACTCTCACATACCGAGTTCTGCAGATGTGTCAGCACAGTGCTGTTTTCACACACCACGCAATGATAAATCACTAACCCCAAACTAGCTTCTGTCCTTCACATAAGTTTCCTGTTCTGAAAGCCCTCCTGTGCCTGATAGGTTCATCAGCTGCCGGAGAGATTGTGAATAAACTGTTCTTTATTTATGATGTGCTGTTCACTTCTCTGGACATGTGTTCTGCTTAGTTTTACAGCTGTAGAAATCCTTCAGTAAACAGATTCCTGTTTAATCATGGCCTAGGACAAAGAGCGTCAGAAAATGCTGCTACTCCAGGAGCAGAGTGTGACTGACACAGGGGCAGAGTCCTGAGGCTCGTATGCCGCACACTACCTCAAGCAACGCTCACGTATTTCTTACCAAATACTACCTTCAACATACTCACAATATCATGAACAAGCCACTTTGTAAACCCGCGCTTGGAGAGTGTAAATTTTTGTGCTAACTAAATACAACAGTGGGAAATGACATTGTGAGTTCCCTGCTCACACAGCAAATGGCTAGACTTTATGAAGGGAGTCATTCAGATCCCTAATAGCCTCTGGCTAATCTTTTCCCGAAACCATAGGGAAGGCAATAACCTCATACAAGCCTGAGCCAGCTGTCCCTTCCGCTTATATCTTCAAGTTGCCTGACAGTAAATTTCGTTTTTCTTTTACCAAAGAAGCCTTAACTGGCTGTTTCATAGGGTTTGATCCAGCTACAAAGGAAATCAATGGCAATTTAATTGTGTCCTCAAAATATTAGAGGAGAACATGAAAATTATCCAAAACCACTACACAGGCGGAAGACATTGCAGTCAGTACGTATATTAAGCAAGGTAAAAAGCACATACAACAGTGTATATAATTTCTAAAGGACACAGACGCAAGTTCAGAAATTGTTCTGTTTGTAAGTGATCGCTCAAACCAAAGGTAGTTTTACTTTCATCTTAGTTAAAAGACACAGAGGAAAATCCCTTCTCAATCATAAGTGAATAATTACAAGATGCTTGCAGTGACAAACATTTTCCATTTCAAGTCCTTTCTTAAAAGTTAATTTCACAAGTATGAAGTCTATGTGTCAACGTCAAACCTAGCCCTCTTTTGAACTTTGCTTCCTATGAATGCCATGACCCCCAATCTTCCTCTGACCCCAGCAACAGTAAACCTGAAGAAGCTCAAGAAGCCACAGAAAAACTGCTGTGCAGAAACGCGGTGTGAAGGTAGGCTAGAGGATTTCCTTGCACATTTATACCACATGCATGAACAACAACAATTACTATCATTTGTATTATGTACTTACCATCAGAGTCCCAGGAAAACGGGTTGGAACGGGTTGCCCAGGGAGGTGGTGGAGTCACCATCCCTGAGGGTGTTTAAGGAAAGGTTAGATGTGGTACTTAGGGACGTGGTTTAGTGGGTAATAGGTGGTGGGGGGATGGTTGGACTAGATGATCCTTGAGGTCACTTCCAACCTTAATGATTCTATTCTATTCTATTCTATTCTATTCTATTCTATTCTAAAAACTAATCTGATCAAGACTTTGGGTGTGCTAGACTTCATATTACAAAAAAATAAAGAGAACAAGGGTAAAGACAGTTCCTGTTTAAGATGTCTTCTAATGCAAGTGTAATACAGTGACAACAGACAAATAGATGAGGAATGACTAGGACAAAACAGACAGGAGGATAGACATTTATACTGGCATGAGCTTTACAGAAGGATCTGAAAAAGCAGAATACATTTAAGGTATTTATAGAGACTGAGTATATATATATATATATGAGACAAAGTACAAACGGGCTTCTCTAATGATATGGAAGTAGGTAACGCAAGCTGCTGTGAGTGATGAGCCAAAGGCAAGGCGACAGGAACGAGATATATTAATTTTCAAGACTTTTCATGATCTAAGTGCTATATGCTCAGTATGGTGGTGCAAGAATTAGAAGGATGCAAAGAGAAAGATGAAACATCAAAGCTGTGGACTTGGAAACAGCAACAGATACTTTACGAACTAAGGGTGAAATTGTTTCTTTTGACATCACAGAAAATAATGTTGCAATAAGTGAAGTTTAGATGGCAATAGCCTAAACAAGTCTTAGAACTTGAGAGAGAATTATTAAGAACAATAATTAATATGGTGTGACCTAACAAAAGAAAACGCTGGAGATTCTAGTCTGGATTTTAATCTGGGATAAATCACTCTTTCCACTGAGCAAATGGTGTTACCAGCAGCTTACACCAGGTAAATATCTAAGTCCTCACAGTTCAACAAAATAAAAATATTTTAAAGAAATGTATAAAGTTTTTGAAGACTTTTCTTTGTCTTGCTTGGAAAGGGATAGGTTGAGTATGCTTTTAACATCACTGAAGAAAAGTCACAGGAGTTTCTACGCTGTTACTCAGTTTTGCAGTATTAAGTTCTGTGCTATAAAAACATACTTTTTGAAGATTACAAATTCTGGCATCCCATGTCCATAACTCATGTTACAAATGTTTACAATTACAGCTGTATTTACTTTTCTTCTGGATTTTTTTTTCCTCCTTACAGTGAAGCTGATTTATGTTAGCACTGACAATAAGAAGTAGAAGAAAGATAAAACTTTAATCATCTTTAGTTTATCCAGTTTGTGACAGCTATTACAAAGACAGATGACAGTATGAAAGAATCACCCACGGATTCTTCATAGTGAAGTGGATTTTCATAGGAAATGGCATAAGTACTCTCTGGCAAGTAGGAAGTTTAGCTGAAAAAGATTTGGAGCTCTAAAGAAGATGCCACCATCACCTTCATGCTTTGTGCTTCATGTCAGGTAAAGTACAGACTTTGGAATCATTTGTACTTGTGTCTCAGTACAGCATGTTCTGTAAGAAAGACTGGATTTAATGCATGACAGTGAGTTAGTATTAGCCTGCAAAGGCATGTTTTAACAAATATTTGTGTCAGCATACAAGTACATGTATTAAGAAATATCTATTTTACATTCAAAAATTATAAAACATGTCATTTTCATACTTAGAAACCCGCAGTAATCAAAACCAAGTATAACACAATTCATCAATCCCAACTCTACAAACTAGCAAATAAGTTAGGGAGACTTACACGTACCATAAACCCTTCCTATTCATTTCTAGGAAACACTTGTCGTTCAACATACTCAACAGCCTAACAAAAACTTCCACAGGGATCTTAATTTTATACATATATTAATAAGTATTGCATACGTTAAACATATTAAGAAGTCTAGACTTCCAAATGCTGCACAGTCCATGCTTTTGGGAAACTGTTTTCACACTGCTGAGGACATTGAAGGATTCATCCATGAAATAAAAATGTGGTGACTTCTACTCAGTACAGTGTGAAGTTGTTCTGGATATAACACCATTCAGCACCTCTGGAGCAACGCAACACTATCTATGTGAGTGGCCTAGATTGCTGGCAAAGGCATAAAAAGAAATTTGCCAAGACAAATTGGGAGTATAACCTATTTCTGAATGATTCAATTTTCAAGAGTGCAAAGCTGTGTCATCAATGAACCCAAACTGAACTAAAAAAAAGTCAATGTTATCACTTATAATAAAATCTATGCAACTTCATACTGGGTGGAACCTCTTTTAAAATGGAGATTACCTTGAAGTAACCTCTGTTCGTTTTACAAGACTGCATTTCCACATCAGCTACTATTGGTCACATGGAAAATTAGCACTAGAACAGTAGGTGAGGCTTTGAAACTCTGCATGACTACTTACATGGTAAGGCCCCAGTGGGAAACACACCATAGTTTGAATGGGTTATACTAATTTTACGTGCCTTATGTAACAATAGTTGGCCATTCATATGGAAAATCCGCATAATTATATACCACGTTAACTGTGGTATCCAACCTACAAGACAGTCTGTGTTTCTATCCCTTTTTCACTTGAAAGAAATTGATTGTGATGCATCCTTCAAAGTCCTGCTGTAAAATTAGGCCTTAGCATTGTAAACTCTCACAGATTTTTCCAATAGAGACTCTAAACCAAACTCTGGAGCTGAGCAACACAGGAATTCCTTGAAGTTAGGGCTCCAGAGTCAAACTTTACTCACAGCTCCTAACTACATCATATCGCAATTGTTTCCCAAATTCTGAGGGAGTTCAAACCCAAGTATTGGCTTATCACCAATTCATACTTTTAAAATAGCATTTATTAAAATCACTGAAGATCTGTCCTTTGACTTCAATGAATTTTGAGTCAGACCCATAATCCATCAATCTCTGGTCTTCCCCCTAATCACAAAATTACCTGCAGGAACAAAGTTTTGCAATACAGCCCTCTGTTTAGCAGAACACTGGCATGGCTCCACAAAGCTCACTTCAGAGATGATACAAGTTCTTACCTCTTTCCATCCTCTTATGTTAGAAAAGAAACACTTGCTGAGTTCATGGCTGAGTTCAGATTAACAGCTGCGACACACACAAACCAACAATATACTTGTTTGTGGTACTGTGGACACCTTGAATGTGAGACTATGAGAGAGACTGGGGGGTGGGAGAGGGGAAGGGATACAAAAACCTCCAATGGCCTGAAATACCTGAAAAAGTACAATGTGAAGAGTGGGCTCTGAAAGTTAGTGTCTACTCATTGTGGAAAAGTCTTAAGGTTATGTATTTATAGGGATTTTTCAAAAAATGGGTTCCCTTTTCATTCTTTGTTGTATTTTTGAAATCTGCAGAAAGCTGGATTTGGCGATTGGTCAATCAACACAAGTGAACTGAGTTTCTGATGTCAAATAGCCTGTGTCAGTACTCAGTCACCTTTATGTAACAAAACCACTACCAAACCCATCACGTTAGATGTCAGAAACCAAAAGCTAAAGCAAACCCTTGGGTAAAACGGACTTTCCTTCAGTCATGCTTTGTGCTAAACTTCTCCTCCTTGCTTGGAAGTTCAGTTAAGCCTTATAAACATACCAGGGCAGAAACAGATGCAATTAATTGCTGGAAAATGGGAATCTACAGCATTAACTCCTTTATCGGCAAAAACATACCAAATGCTTTCCTACACCTCATGAATATATAACAACAGTCAATTAAACCACAACAGACAGGCACTATGACTTATTTTGGAGAATTTCTCTCCTGTTTAGCTGTCCCTCAAGGATCCTGCTTTGGGGCTGGAGAGCAGTGCTCTGTTAACTTTACATTACTTGACAAACTACTTTTTGTTTCACCTGTTTCTTCCTGGAGTTATGGCTACAGGCTCACAAAATTGCCTGAGCCTGCAGATAGAAAGAGAAAAGTCAAAATCAAAACCAAATCAAACAAAAAACCCCCAACCCACTATCTTCTTTGCCTCACCCTCAAACATCTCAGTTTGATAATCATGCAACCAAAGGGAGGTAGCTTTCTTCCATGAATAATTTTTTTTTTCCTCTCCCTGCAAATCTTCGCAGTAGAGACAGTTTTTATTAAACTGCATCTTGCAAGATTCAATGGTTGAAGTGAATCGAGCATCATTGGAGCTCAAGGTTTCTAAGCCTTTTGTCAAATGGTTAATAAGCATGCTTTCCTTCAGGCAAGAAGGAACAGATGCAAAATCCTCTTCCTTCTGCTTCTGAAGAAATTACAGATCCGAGCTAGGAAATGAGCTCACTTCTGCACTGGCATGCTCCACTTCGCTTCAGACACTAGCCTCCTTTGTGACTGCAACACCTGAAGTCAAAAAGTTTCATTTCAACCACAGTAGTCATTCCAGCTGTCATAAAATTCAGGGCACTGACTCATTCAAGCAACCGATGGCAGTTCCATGTGGCAACATATGGCTCTTAGTTTTGGAAAGCAAATTTTAACGTTATAACCCTCACGAGGGAAATCTGTCTGGTAGTCGAGAGTACCATTTCCTATCATTATGGGGTTAAGGACATACTAAGTGGGTCTCATGATCTATAGAAATGTCATTAAGTGGACGTAGACATAAACATAATGGTAATGAAATACTTTTGGTGGAAATGTGACAGCTCCAAGCTACCCTATGTTTCTGCAGTGATTATGATCTTGGAAAGAAACACCTGTTTGTCAAGGAAGCCTTTTCCAAGAAAAGGAGAATAAAAGAGAAATAATTTAGTAATTCAATGGCTTAATTAACACAAGAAGCACCATCACCAGTCATTGCCTCATCTAGTTCATCAGACAGAAGCTCATTCTCAGAAATGCGGTAGTTTTATAGCTAAATGTAGACTCCCTGTGACCTATTTGTTCTAAGTTCTTTGGATGACATAACTTCCAACAAATAAGAAGGAATTACTAGAAAGAAGCCAAGAACAGTTTGACTTAAAGGAGGGTGTATTTTAAAATTTCCAGTGCAAAAAAATTAACCAAATTTGTAAGATTTAAGAATATTTCATCCTGACAGAGTTAAATCCTGGAACAGTGGTGCATATTTGCTTGCTGTTTGTGTTCCCTGCCCAGCTGGAGGATTCCCTTCCTCCAGGAGAGTCCTGGGTGGCGGGGAAAGTTGGCATAGGTGATTATATCACTATGGGGAGGTGCTGTGTGGAGGAAGCACGACCAAGAGCCAACGATTATTTGTGGAGCAACAAGCTCCTTAGCTGATGCTGCAGCTAAGGTTAGCTGATGACTGCCTGAAGGCTTGCTTGACATAATGCCCAAGCTGTAGGGTACAGACTGCCTATTTAAAGCTACCTTTCCAAACTTTTAGCCAGATCAGGTGAAGTACCAGCCCCAAAGGAGAAGCAACAATGCTGGTCAAACATCGCAAAGCGCATTGCAAAGTTATTCAAAAGTACCAGCGTACTCACTTACTAGAGGACACAAGAGACAATGTGAAATTACGTTGCTTTCACAAGGAGCTGGGTAGAAAATGGCTTCCCCATCTGTTCAAAACATAAAATATTTCTTATTTTTCGCTTCCCACTGGGGACAAGCTCAAAACCTTGCAAATCTATGAGCATAAAGCCACAGAGACAATCTCAACTCCTTCCTCCCTGGGACAGCAGAGTCTAGTGGTGAGGAAGTTATCAGGAAGGGAGGAAACCCAGGTCTGCATCAGTGCTCTGTGTGATTCAAACGAAGCACCAGCATTTCACACCCCGAGTGATGGCCTCAGCCACCATGGCATTACCAAGTCCCACAACCTCCTCTTTAGGCAAAACATTTGCCGGAGCCGAGATTTTGACCACAGCCTCCTCCAGTGCACGTGAGCGCTACTGACTCCTCTAGAGGAGGCAAGAGGAGGTCGCTTGCTCTCTGGTTTTCCAGGAATTCCAACCTGGGCCCCCGAAACATCTTCCCATTAAAGCTTTGTTGAAACTGGCATGCTCTTGATTTTTTCTTTTTTCCTCTCCTTATTTTCAGTTTTTACTAATTTGACACTCTCTAAGGGCGAAAAAACAACAGCACGTTGCTGGAAAATTTTTGAACAGCTCTTCTTACAAAGCGCGGTTGTGCCAAACCCAGGAGCAGAACCTAGGGAGTCTAGCAATCCGTCACAGCTCTAATCACTCAGCTGCGTGCCTTCATACTACTAATTTGTCATAGAAAAATAGATGGTGATGGTGGTGAGCTGGGCCAGATTCTTACACCTCTTTAGCATTTATGACTTGTATTGCAACAGCATCTTTGGGACTTCAGGAAGCATGGGGCCCTGTTATGTTAGGCACTGTACAAACAGAGAGTAAGATACAGTCTCTGCTCTTAAGAGCTTCCTGAGAGACTAAATAGACAAGAAAGATAAAGAGGGGAGGAAAAGCAGAGAAGTGATTTGCCCAAGGTCACATAGGAAGAGCTAGGAGTAGGTCTCAGATCGCAGGTCAATGTATTTCCACTTGTCCAATCCCCCTGCCCCCCCCCGCAAACAAACAGCTGTGACCATTAAATCACTCGCTGAGCCTCCGAGAGCTGTAACACAACTCACTATTCTGTTAACTACCCTATTTTTTCCTTCAAAGATACCAGGAGAAGTTCACCAACGTGACAAGGGTGGGCATCATCGTCACTGTACTCCCCAAGGATGCAATGAATCCCAGAACACGGGGTGTGCAGTAGCAAACTGCTGTGCAAAAGGGGTTTTTCACACCAGAGAGGCTTTACGCAGAATGTTACATTAAAATACACGGAGGACTAGAGAAAATGCCTGCTTCCAGTAGAGCCCAAACACCACATAAACTCAGTGGCCAAGGGCTGAGGCACCCTTTGCCCTCCAGTGCTTTGTTCTTACACCAGGTTCACTGAAGAGTGGCCAACTGCACTTTAACCCCTTGTGTATCCTGTGTTCATAAAAATACTCAGCAGATGCAGGAGCATGTGCGTAAAGTTTCTGTCTTTTACAGGTTAAAAGAACTGTCTTACAATGAAGGCATTATTTGTCATGTGGAATAACTGAAATGTAATCTGATGGGAGGCCACAACGACTGGACTGCATGGATACCCATTGTTCCACGATATGTGTTCTACTCAGGCTGACAAAAACCATGGTTTTTCACAAGAATTCTAGTAGAGGCCAATTAACGACTGCTTTCTCAGAACCTCATGAAAAATTACGTATATTCTAATAAGTTCAAACACAGTTCAATTGTTTCACTGTAGGCTTGCTCTGTTCCACGCTGTTCCCTGCCGCAGGCGGGACAGTCAGCTAGATGGATTTCCCTTCCGTGCAACACATCCCCTCTCATGTCTCATGATAAATAGGGACCTGAGGCATGATGGCACCAAGGCCTGGACTCATCCTGCCCACAAATGCTTTATGTCATAAGTTGAATTGGTTTAGAGTCCCAGTGTGGTCCACGGGACACACTCAGGAGGTCCCTATTTCTAGATGACTTTAGGTGAGAGGAGGAATGAGCCCAGGCTACATGACTGTATAGTTTTGCCTAAAATAACGCAGGAAAATATATAAGATTAGAAACTGAATCTAGGCCAGCTGAGTCCAAGGCGTTCTAACCACAGAGCTATCTTTCTTAGCTCTGAATAATAACCAAATAAAGCATAATCACAAAACAAGCCATAGATACACGCACTCTCTCCCTCTTATGCTTCAGACCGGGCATTCCCATTTGGCACAGAATAAAAGATAAGGGGAGAGAGTTTTCCGAGTTTGGGAACCAGCATCTGTCTCTGCGTTGGCAAGCGAGGCAGTGCAGCGAGGTGCACGCTGCTGGTGCACGCTGCTGGTGTGGCGGAGCCGTCAGCACCACCGGCGCCTTGCCTTGAGAGGTGGGTTTGCTCGGACTGGCTCTATCCGGCCCCATGGAGCTAATGCCCCTCGGGCAGGGAGCGCGTCAAGTGTGATCCTGGAGCGCATGTACAGTTTGGTTTCATTCATAACTTTCTCATGTTCTGAGATGGATCTCCACAAAAACAAAACCGTAATAAATGGGGATTGTCAGAGGATTGCTTCAAAAGTACATTCTTGTTCCGAGCTAAAGCACCAAGGCAACCTGTGAGATCCACACAGCAGTACTACCACTCATTTTTTAAAACCAAACAATACCAAGTAATTCAGTGTTCAAGTTGACACTAGGTTTTGTCAAAAACAAAAAAGCAAACAAAATCCACATTCTTAATATCCTTAGGAGTGTTTTCGTTGCTCATTTAATTGACTTTTCCCCTAGAGCTTTTGCAATCCCACTGCACTAAATTGTGAGGCAGGAAAGAGGATCTTCACTGTAATAAAGCCTGACAAGTTAAATTCTCCCAAACTAAGCAAGTAGAAGAGAGTTAAACAAGACTTAGAACAACTGTATTCACCCAGGATATGATAAGCCAAAAAAAAAAAAAGGTACTTAAAAAAATCTTGATAAAAATCTTGATAACCCTTCTTTAAAATTATTGGAGTAAACAGTGATGGGTGCTGGTAGTGGCTCTCATTGGGAAGTTTATGTGTCTGCGTCACCGTACACTGACAGCCCATCCTAATGTCCCGCTGAGCGTGGCAAAAGCATCAGCAAGAATTTACAGAGGAATCTCTGGCGCTCTCAGTTAACACGACTTTTTAAAAATTCTACTCTTTGCTAGTTAGCGTTGCAATCCTGGCAGCACGTTAGCCTATCACGAGACATTCCTGACGCAGAAGGATCAAAACGACTGGTTTTGGCACTCGGCTAGAAGGCAGCAAGACACTTCTATTTGCACGAGGATGCACACGTAGTGCAACTGCTGCCCTTTCAGGTGGGGTATCTGCCCCGTCCTCCACCTGGAATGCACTTTCAAAGCACGTGGATACCTCTAGTAATGCAGAAAAGGACTGGTGGTGCATCGAGCAGTACTTGACAGAAACATTAAAGATACAGATTTGGATCTATAAATTGTTATGCAGCTGAGAGAAAAAGGGAAGGAACTGCCATATTCCGTAATTGCCTGCAGCCCTAAAGGCAGCTGGGATCTGAGTCCTAGCAAGAAATGCTGAGCAGATTGTGGGTGCTGGCTTTAGGGAGCAGTTTCTTGCTGGCATGGGTGCTGGGTGTTGATTCAGTGCTGGCAAAAGCTCTCCTCTGCACCCACAGAAGTTAAATCCTTTATCACCTCTCAATGAGCACATAACGATGACAGAAAGTTTTTTTCCCTAACTGATGACAAGGAAGCCTGTGAGGATCCGAGGATCAGAGAGAAAAAAACACAACCTGATAATGCCTTCTGTCTCTCTAAGGTGATCTTCAGCTTCATGTGATCTTGTTTGGGGAGAGAACGAGACACCACGGTGAGCTGGCAGGGAGCTGTGCGGAGCTCCTGAGTGGGAGCTGTGAGAGGATGGGCGGGGAGGGTGTCAGATGGGAGGTACCACTCACAGCCCTTGTCTGAGTGACTCTAATTCCAACAAGTAAGCTGCCAGGATGGATTTTATATGTCCAGAATTTATGGCGTGCTTTTTAAATTTAAGGAGGCAGCAAGGCAATAAAGAACAACTATCCTTCGTGATAAAGCATGGCACATCTCTCCAACAGCAGCCACCTTGTGCTGCCTTAGAGAATACCCGGGGGAGCAGCTGATGTCTATACTGCAGCGTATAAAAAGTGACAGCAGGGCTGTATTTGCACACATACATGCACACATGCTGCTCCAGGAGCTGCGCTTCTGTGTCCGCTGCTGTTGGGGCTCAGGGAAACTCCTCTCTGCAGTGTGTGGTTATACTCAATAACCAGACAGACAGACCTTGAAGGGGCAGAGCTGGACCCAAGAGAAAGATCAGGTGGCAAAATGCTGCCTGAAGGAACAAATTAGCCAACAGAAGATGAGATTAGTTTTAGTTTCTTCTACTAAAGTGTAAGTTTTTCACCAGATGTCTTTGGATGAGGTAAGAGAGATTAACTATATCTCAGGTGCAAAATTCCAGTGTAATTTTCTGACAAAAAAAATGAATCATCAGATTTTTCTAATTAAAAATTGAGGCTTAAAGGGAAAACTATTAGCGACCTGTCAAATCCAGCACTGGGGGACACGGCCTTTGTGTAAACCTTTTGCTTTGGTTGGGCTTGTGGGCTGAGGGTTAGGTGTCCCTCGATTTCAGTTCGAGGTTTTGACCCACAAACCACACGGGAACTGGATTTTCCTCAGGTTGCCATGTGAAACCAGAAATCAGCTCCAGTCTGAGTGCAAGAGTGCCCGGTTTTGCTGAGCAGTCTGGAGAACAGTCGCAAAATTTTCCACACACCTGGACCGGGCTGTGAGTCTGTAACAAAGCTGAAAGCTGGCCAAGTTTCTCCTGGCTTTGTTACCAGGCTTTCTGCACAGATCTATTATTCACTGCATTAATTTTATTTTTTTTTTTCGTTTAAAACGAACCATTGGGGGAAAAAGGTTGGGAGAGAGGGAGGAGAAAATGTAAAAGAAAGAAAAGTGCATGTTTGCCCGCAGCAGGGAGATGCAACGCTGCAGCAGTCGGTACCACGGCATGCACCGGCAGCTACAAACAGGCTGATAGCGTCAAATGTAGGGCAGCTCGGGGGAAGAAGAAAAAAAAGAAAAAAAAGATAGAAGACAGCAAGAGCACTGTTTGTCTTGGCTAGTTAGCACATAGTCCCCACCTGCATTTGATTCTGCTCGGTCTCCGGACTCCTCCCTCACTTTGGAGCCATGGCAATACAGGAAGGCAGGAGGGGAAGGGAGACAGAACACTTTGTACTAGCAGCCAGACCACTGTTTAACTTCTTCAGCCAAAAAAACAAATATGAATATGGAAAGATTTTATGGTGAGATACATCAACAGACTGAAGTGGTTCTGAAAATTCTTCTACAGTTGCTCATTCAAGGTTTTCAACCTGCAGACTTTTCTTATGATTAATCCCAGTGTTTGTTTTGTAGTAGTAGTGCTAAGTATTTATCAAGCGATGTTCTGCCATACAGAGCTCTATCTGCTGGGAATATTTTCTGGTCTTCATAATTTGCATTCATATCCAGCCCTCGTTGCTTTTTCAGTTTCACTATGGTTTGAAAATGAAACCCAGAGAAGAATCTCTCTGTTTATCAGCGCCGAAGCCTCGGTGCAGTGCACTAGAAATACAGCAGCCTTGAGCTTTTGAAAATGCACATAGCAAGCAAATATTCTGTTGCAAACTATACTTTCCTATGCACAGTAAAAATGAAATGACTCTTTTATTTACTTAAAAAATTCTTTTACATCAGCTTGCTTTTGCAGATATTCTCCCTCTCAATGCAGAGCAAATTTTAGCAGCACAACTGCTGTGAGCAGGCTTTAGGGCCGTACAGCAGTGTAAAAGATTAATATTTTTTTGCAGTAAGACGTCTTGCAAGCCTAGAGTTAACTTATTTCCTACCTAAAATGAAGATAACTGCAGATTCAACACAGAGCAGAAGCTGAAGCTATGTATGCTGAATCTGGCAATATCCCCCCAAAAGATGCCGTGCAGAGCAGACAGAACAACGGGCATCCTCCTCCCTCTTGCCATAAGAGATCTCGAAACCAAAAGTTCATTTTTCATTTTTTTCGAATGGAGATGCCCTACATAAAGAGACATCAGAGAAATTAGCTGTAAAACCTGCAGAGCACGTGATGGTACCTGTGACAAGCACTTCTGAACCGGAAAGTGTCAGCAACTGAGGACACCTAGGTAACAGCCAAGCGTTCCTCTGCACCCACATCATCGAAATATCCTGATCTCTTCTAAAGCCTGGGGGATGGTAAACCAGTCTCAACTTTTCATCTGACACACATAAAAACCAAAGTTTCTAAAAAGTTGAGCAAAACATAATTAGAAACGTGAAAAACACTACTTTCACAAGTCATGAGATTTTGTACAAAAGCCTGCCGCTGTAAAACCATGGCACCTAAAAACAATTGCTTACAAACTGCTGAAAATCAATGTCCAAATAGATATTCTACTACAGCCTTAGAGCTATCCTGCTCATTACATACAGATTATTGATTATTTTTTTTCATTCATTTATTTTGAATCGAGGGAGGGAATGGCACTCTAGTGGAAGCTGCAATGTTGACTTACAAACATTTGAAAATGAGGAAACATAAAATTAAGGTAAGTGTTAAATGAAAACCAACAGCTAAAAAGTAAGAAAAGATAAAGACAATTCAACATGGCTTCCTCCTTCCCACCTCCTCCCCCTCACAGGCACCGGGGAGAGTGCAAATGGTGGGGTTAGGAACCACAAACAATCCTGACCCCTGAGTCACTCCTGAGTCTCACATAGAGGAATGTTGCTGCATATTGCTATATGTACTGTATTGTTGTCCATAGTGTAACAACACCAATAGCATGACTTTCCACCTAAATACCACTGTGGGACTCTTTTCCCATGTCATTTCAGTCCTCTCCAGCAAATGATCTTTCTGTAGGTATGAACACAGATGTGTGTTTTGGAGCCAGTCATACTGATACTTTTCAGTGGACAGAAATGGGCAGCTAGGTTGCAGTCCATGACATTTATTTCAGATGTCTATTTTAGGATGAGATGCATCATGCTCTAGATATGTCTTTTTCCATCTCCTGACCATTCAGTCTAGACTTGTAGATGTCTTAGCGTAAACTACCCAAAGGGTCAAGATGAATCATCCTCCCTCTGGTCTGAAACCTTCACCCCACTGCAGTGAATAAGGGTCTACCATTGACTCTGATGAAACCAGAACCTCGCTTATCATTGCTCTGTCTCCGTGTCAGCCTCACTACCATAACCATGCCACGTCACAGTCAACAGACCAAGAGTCAACAATTTTTTCAGGCTGTGGGCGTAGCCTTTTCCAGTTTAGAAGCTAAGGATGTTGTCCAAACCCAGGTGGGAACAGGGATAAGCTGCTAGCAATAATAACTTGCCTTGGCTAAGGCAGTGGCTCCTACAGACCTGGAGCTCAAAATGAGGCAACAGTAGCCAGTCGGTGCCTAGGTTCCCCATAGCAATAATCCAAACCTTTACACCTCAGCTTGAATTCACAACCAGGAAGCTTGCAGTGCTCATCCTTTTCCCTCCTCACTACAGGAACATTCACCAACACAACTTTCTAACATCTACAAGGATCTGGCTTTTGGTAGTTCTTTAACTGGAGCGCCTTAAACCCAGCAGTGAAAGAAACAAATGTGGACTTTCAAAGCAGAGACATTTTTGTGACAACTTCCAAAAAACTATGAAGCCATACTCATTTTTCTCAAATCAGAAATACCTTTTCTTATTCTCCCCATATTTCCAAATTTCATTACCAAAGCTTAAGTGGATGGGGTTGAACGTAAGAAATTTTTTAAGACTGGTGTCTAAGGAAAAAAACGAAAGAGAGTCAGAAGAAAAAATAGTTTCCTAATGAAAAAATCTGGTACACTATTCAGGAAAGAGAAGCTATGGAATCACAACAATAAACCATTTTCGAACAAAATTTCATTGCCTTTCACTCTGTTAATCATGCTTCAAATTGCCCTAAATGGTGTCAGAAGCAGTCTTAGAAGTAGAATAAATGATGTTAACAACACCAGTTCGGTTTTGTGGAGCCTCTATAGCTGGGTGGCACCTAAATAAAAGCATCTACAGCACCAGAAGCCAATTTGCAGTTTGGTTTTCAAACAGGTCTACATAAGATTGGGGTAGAGTACGAGAACCCAGAGCCCTCTTATTTCTGTGGGGTGGGCATATCACCATCACTGATTCATGTTTAGCCCCTTCTTTTGGCTATTAAATTTAATCAAGATTATAGAACTGTTGGTTGCTCAAAGCACTGCTCAAGTGAATGATGCTCTGCAGATGTATACATCTAGGCTCGTGCAGATGTAACTGCAGAATCAAGGCCAGAATTTGGTTAGACTTTTAAGTACATCCAGAATACAGTGACATTTCCTAAAATACAAGACAGGCAGCTTAAGTAAGTGCTGACTGCCCTAAGGTGACCCAGGAGAAGTCATCCAAAATACCATTTTAAGCCTTCCACAACAGTAGTTTCACTGCACAGCTTTCTATCAAGAATTTGCAGGTAATGAAATCAGGGGGACGTACTGACAGCTATATGAGCGTTTAAGCCGTACGCATTTATAAGAGGCTTAAATAAGGAAAATTAAGACTAGAATGGTGTAACAGACAGAGTTTAGTGTTTTTGACAATGTTTAAAATATTAATAAGATCCTTATGATTTATGAAATCCCTTAAGGTGACTGAGTATGAAAAGTGACATGATAACAACGTGCCTGGTTCTAGGGTTTCTTTATGCTGGAAGCCATATGTGTAGGGGCACATACCAACTTTCTAAAAATGTAACGAGGTCAGGTTACACAATTCTCAGAAAGGAAAAGGAGGTGGTTATTGTTTATTGTATTTAGATCTGCTCTGATTGTCTTTGTGCTGCACATTCCATCTTGCTATTTAAACTGAGAAAATGGGGACTCCAAGAGGTCCGTCCAGCCCAGGTAGAAGGGTAAGAGTTTGGCAAGACCCTGAACCTTGATACTTTTTCTTTCATTTTAAAATACCTGTGTAGATATATAGAATCAGGATCATTTTGGCTGGAAAAGACCTTTAAGATCATCAAGTCCAACTGTTCACTCAGCATTGCCAAGTCCACCACTAAACCATGTCCCTAAGCATCACATGGACACGGCTCTTAAATACCTCCAGGGATGGTGACTCAACCACTTCCCTGGGCAGCCTGTTCCAGTGCATCACAACCGTTTTGGTGAAGAATTTTTTCCTAATACTCAATCTAAACCTCCCCTGGTGCAACTTGAAGTTGTTTCCTCTCGTGCCATCACTTGTTACTTGGGAGAAGAGACAAATACCGACCTCACTACAGCCTCCTTTCAGGTAGGTGTAGAGAGCAATAAGGTCTCCCCTCAGGCTCCTCTCCTCCAGACTAAACACCCCCAGTTCCCTCAGCTGTTCCTCATAAGACTTGTGCTCTAGACCCTTCACCAGCTTTGTTGCCCTTCTTTGTACATGCTCCAGCACCTACGGACACGCTCCAGGACCTAAAATGTATGTGAAAGTGCATCATTCCCATGTTTTAACACATGCACACACAGAGCTTACTGAACATTCACGATCTCAAGTTTCCCAGATACTCTTCTTCTAAATATCTGAAGGACAATCACAGCATTTTGGAAGAAATCATGTTTCAAAGTAGGATCAAAGAGGTTAGTAAGGGAGAGAAAATAAATCCTGTGATAGGAAAATACGACAAGCTGGCTTGTTCAACCTCATAGAGCAAAGGCAGGGGAAAGATATCATGGCTCTCTGTGTCTGTAGAGCGTAAGATCAATCTGCAATAAACTGGTCATGAATAAATGTAGTTAAAGCTAGGAATAGGTTTTTAGCTATCTGAAGAGTGAAATTCTGTAAGCTGCTTTCACGTGAGGCTCATGGTGATAGGATGCCTAAATGGCTTTCAGATGGATTTTGAGGGGATTAGGGAAGGGACTGAGTAATTTATAGAGAAAAATTCCCAGAAAATAAGTTTCTGATGCACGTCTGTAGGTATTCCAGTGCCTTGGTACATACAAGGGAGTTTGGAAGGGCAATGTATCTCTGTAGTGTATTTATACCAAATTAACTTCAAGCTTTTGTACCTTTTGGTGGTCAGGAAGAATTACTCACACTCCTGCCCTTGTTTCTGATATTTTCCTCCCTTCGCTGAACAACTGGAGACTGGCAGTAAGAGATGTAGACACACTCACGCTTCATACCATTACGTTCCCTTCAGTGTCTAGCTGGCACGTCCCACTGGCACGCATGGAACAGCAGATTTTTCCTTCAGGTCATACTGGCAGGTACCCTACTAGGTTTCCCTCTTTCCTCAGAAGCAAAGGTTATTAGTCAGCTTTTTTGTCACCTGGAAGTTGTATTTTGCATACAATCTTACTTTGCAACACCTTGATCTCTCCTGGTATGTCCCCATGGCACATTATAGCATGGCTTTTGACCTTCCACTATAAACCTGTATTTTTAAAGGCTGGTAAGAAGTACTTTGCGTGCTACGATTACAGGAATTGAAGGTCTGCACGCTTCTGAACTGTGTATCTGCCTCACGGTTGCAACTGTGGGAGACTAGCCTCAAAGGCAGAAGGTGGTTCTTTCCAGCCCGATGTTCCTGAATACCATTACAAACTATTATAAAAGACCTGCATATCCACGAACACAGGCATTGGAAAAAAGTCAATAGACAAGTATTTTTGGGTGACATTCCATAATTGCACTTGAGAAAAGAGCCGAAAACAGGTTTAGCATGGATTCAGCTGAATTAAGTAGAACATCCAATTCCGTCCTCACTTTGCCCCCTTTGAGGACAATTTTCATCCCAGACATGAAAGCCTCAGCTTTGAAATGCACATGAAGGGAGGTAAAACAGACAGCTAATCTGGCAGGCAAGAAATACAAGTGGAACAATGACAGGAAGTAGAAAAGGGGAAGAGAAGTCTGACTTGGGAAGAGAAGACAATAAGGTTGGAATTGCAGTACCCCAAGGAATGGAAAGGCCAGGAGGACCCTGACTTTTTTTTGATGTGCCTCTACTATAAAGATATACCTTCTGGATCTTCAAAGAACCAGAGAAGCTGCTGCTAGTTTATATGCAGAGATACGTTTTGAAACAGGTATGTGGCATTTCAGTGTTAGGAGAAAGCAACAGAGAGATTTTCCTACCAAGACATGAAAAACCCAAAGGCGAAGATCAGAACTCAGGACCTTTTTCTCTGTCCCATATTTACTCCTCTAGAGGACACTGTTGTATAAGAGCAGATGCACACTAAATGCTAAAAAACACCTTTTCTTTTCTTTTTTTTTTCTTTTAAGAGACAAGACCCATGAATGCCTGGTATTCCAGAAAAGTATAATTCCTGAACGATTTCTGCAGTACACATATATGTGTCTTGGGCATGAGAACTTGCTGAAGCCCTGGGTGGGCGATACGAGGGTTCACCTCTCTGTAACAGCACGCTGCCATTGCCACCACTAAACCATCCATGGAGCCGCCATATATACAGTGGTACCTTCTCCTTCAAAGCACCATCTCGCCATCCTGGTCTTTAGCTGAAGGGGGTTGGGACCAGTGGTCAGTTCTTCCTCTGTGCTCCCTTTTCTAACTTAAAAACCAGCACAATGACCACGTAATTGCACCGTGGAAAGAAACGTTTAGAATTTGTTAATGGAGAAAGAGAAAGGAAAGAAAAAGCCTGTAGCTTCCTCGGGTATTGGGGTGGAAATGGGGTAGATGCTAACTTGGGTACAGCTCTTTAATGACTGAATTAACAGCAGTAACGAGGCAGTTCCAAAGTTTATCAGATGACTGTATTCATTTGCTTTAAATATCGTATTTAGTGATTTGTGCTGATTCTTCAGTTTGTGGGATTAGTTACAGTTCATTGTAAGTTCTAACTGTATTTCCATGTATTGTGCTAAGACCTGATTCAAGAGTAGTTTTATTTGATAAAAACCAGATGTTCTTAAAAGAGACTCTCTCCTTCACAGTACAAAACATTATTCTTAGCAATTGTATGTACCTTACAAAATTAATAAGCACAGCATCTCCCTGCGTGACATATGACATTATTATATTTTTCCCTGTTGAGGGACTTTTAAGCCGTTGGGGTCATGACCTCTGTGCCTTATGAGAAATGGAGAAGCACATGGTTCTAATTTTATCTCCAACCCTGCCCTCCTGCTGACATGTATGTTTACAATACGGTTCATCTGTTGACCCTTCACTCACATTTAAAATATTAGCTAACGTTTTTTGGTCCCAATCACAACGGTGCATGGCGATTAGCTTTTAAGACCAGTTGTTTTCTTTATTGCCTTTTGACATGCACATCTTATCCAAAAGCCCTTGACTGTTTTTCTTATTTGAAAACAGCACCAGCCACAAAACCAACTCCAGTTTGCCTGGACGTTTCTGCTCTCGTTATGACGCAGGGCACTTCAGATCTTTAAATACACGATAACGCCCCACTCACAGAGGAGATGGAAAACGTCCTGCAGTGGTTGGAGATATCCCCGAGGAGTCGCCTGGCTCAGATGCTGCTCTTGGCCGCCTTTCAGTCCCGAGCCGAGGCGGGTTGGGGTGAGCTCAGCCCGATGCATGTCCCGGGGGACACAGTCTGTCCCCCAAGTCCCCCTGCACAAGGCTCCCTGGAAAGAGTGGCTGGATCCCATTATGGGCAAGTCAGGAAGAAAACTCTTCCAGAGGAACCAGCCCTTTCCCTGGTCTGTGTCGGGTGCTGAAAGAAAACACACTCACTTTTCAGCGTGAAGCGAAAGAAAGTGCAACCAGATAAGGCTGACTTTTTGAAGGAGAGGGCCCTAAAAATGAGAGAGCTGTTTATTCTCCACTCTGTTTTCCCTTACGTCAGAAAGAAGGTGAAGGAAAAAGGAAAGAAGCAGGGGGAGGCGGGGGAGAGAGAAAAAAAAACACAACTCATTTATTTTCTTCTTAATAAGGGGAAAATTTTAACAGGAAAAATAAAATATATTTTCCTTTTAAATTAAGATAGAAAATTTAGAAAGATACCTTCACCACTTGAATCTCTTCAAGATTTTTTTTCTTATTTTAAATTTTATTTTTAATTTCTGATCATTTACATCAACAATGTATAATGTGCTCTCGTAACATGAATGTGTGAACACAGAGCACTTTCACTTATATAAAGCAAAATTATCTGCTTGGTTATTTCCACCATACTGTATTAAATGATACCATATTAAATGAGCTCATATAAATGTATGCCTTTGCTTAAACTGAATAATAGGGCACCACATTCATCATTTGCTCAGTTCAAAATATTTTCATAATTCCAAAAGCTCAGCACTCTCAGTTTCCCTATAATCCACCTTCCCAGTAGGTATTTTCAATGTGTTTATTGACTATTTGGCTTCCCATAAAAATTCTGTAAATAATTCCCAGGCCTGAAATGTACCAAGCATATTACGCTGCTAAAGAGACCTTCAGAAGTGTTAATGCCTGATTTTCAGGGAGTGAGAGCAGGGTCTCTTTTCAGAGGTTGTTATGGGAAGACATTTCCATGAAAACCGGGCAGATTCAGTATTAACTTGTTTCTTGGAGGAAAAGATATGGATGACACAGCTGTAAGTCAGGCCCTGAAAACACCTGGTTCCTAGAGGTTTCAACCACCACCTGTCTCCTCAAAAACCTTAAGAAGGGCTGAATAACGAGGCAGAGGAAGGACACAGAGAAAAAAGCTTCAGACAGCTGTAGGCTAGACCCATTGCTTTGTCCTGTGGAAAGAACCAGCAGAGAAAACTGAAGAAAGATGCTATCGTCACCCTAATGAGCCTGGAAGTACACCTACACACCAAGGAGACATTGTTGCGTACAGCTACAGTCTCATGGTAACTCCAGAGGGATTTCCTGTTCTATATATTTGGGTAATCCCATGCACCCTCAAGTTATAATCTGGTTACATATACACACAAATTTGCATATGTGTGTTTGTTTAACAGCAACCAATGTACTCCCAACCTATCTTGTAAGAATCCAGTCCATAAATAATCCGCTTGAAGTGTTGAAGTCATTGCTGTTCACAGCAAGTTGATATTATCTAGAGAATCAGACCTTAAAATTGTTTACTTCATCACTCCTACAATTCCTTTAATCTTTTTTTTCCCCCCTCTTTCTTGATGGCTCCAACTGCCAGAACGGCAGATATCGGCCAAGAGACTTGGCAACCCTGTGTCTCAGAAGCTGATGCCAATGGCAGTTGGGGTAGCAGCACTGGTGTTCAGCATATTTGGCTTTTTTCCTTTGAGTAATGAAGACATCACACTGCTTCTGCCCTCCCATCCCCATAACCTCTGATCCTGGATGTGGAGTCTCTGGGCATGAAACATGGAGCCTCTCACTGCTGCATAAAATCTATCAAAGCCAATGCCACCAGGGAGGCTGTTACTTGCCATGTTGGCAATTCACTAATGGCTTCCATTATCACTCCGGTGAGGAGGACAGATGGGTGCAGCACTTCTGAGTCAGCTGCAAACTGTGATCAGTTTCCACATACAACTATTTCCAAAAACTTCGAACATAACCCGTCTTTTCTTGTTTGCGTCTCTGGCTTATGCAGAATTTAAAACTGTATCATTAGCACTTTGGATCTGTGCCAGTTAGACAGGCATGACAAAGCTGCATTTTCCCCTTCAATAGTTGGGTGCAACTCAACTTTTGAAGAGAGAAAAACAATCCATAAATTCACCAGCTCAAAATTATACTGTAATTTATTAATCTGTCACTGTAGGAGATTGGATTTCCTGCCCTCATTTCCACCAATATATAGCAACGCAAGTAGGGCACTTGAAGCCTTCTTAATGCCTGATTGCTTACAATTCCTACAATATTGTGACAACGACGAGTAGCCAGACCTGTTGCATAATACTTTTTCTATCAATAATGGTAAAATAACTAAAATATGGCCATACAAGTATTGTTTACACGCTTAAAGAAAAGGATCAGTAGCAGTAAGGCATAGTGATCACACAGCACTTTGCATCAAAGCCTTTCATACTGTACTTTTCCCACCATTTCTGAGCTCACCACGGAACTACTCATCAATAAGGAAAAAGACACAGCATGAAAGTCACCACATAGGACCCTGCAAGATGATAACGTGCTTCTGTGGATGGCTAAGATAGAGAAGGAGAGGCTAATGTACATGAATATGAATGCTCTTCCGTGAAAAAGGTGCTCACTCTAAGCACAGTTTGCAAAACGTCTGCGTAAGGTAAAAGCGTTACATAAATCCCAGTACAAAATAAACTGCTTCTCATAAAAATTTGTCACTCTTGAAACAAATACTGTTAAGAAAATCCCCATTTTTGTTTTAAAGAATCTACTTGTTTATATCCACCAGCTCTTTAGAAGATGGAGTCTTTCTAGCTTTGTAGTCATGTGAACCAACTGCTAGGAAAAAAGATCCTCGTACAGAACATCCCTCCACCCAGACCTTTGCTGCCCTGACGCTGACGAGCACCACTAAGCATTCTGTATCCCTGCTGATCTGTGTTTATTTCTGTTCCACTGTAACACGTATATTTACATGATTAGTAAACAGCATTAGTAAAACACAGGAGAAGCCGCATTTTGCTAATTTTTCATGTCAGCCCCATGGTTTCAGTGCTTCTGTGGGCCAAGTTTACTGGGAAGACACTGTAAATGGTGGCGCTGTAGCAACCAAAGGGATCTGCAGGAACGTGCCTTCTAGTCACACTGGCCCAGTATATCACGATGTAAAAAGTCAGGAGGGTCTGTTTCATCTTAGGTCTTTATTCTGGCTGCATTTCCTGGTTGTCTGTCTCGAATGTACAAATCAACACTAACTTACAGTCACTCACACAGATCTACTTGCATATAGTACACCCCCAATTACAGCTGATTCAAATTTGACACCGCATGCTTCAAGCCTGAGGCTTTAACCAGTCCTTTTTGATTTCAGGTTGGTAAACCCAAACCAGACCTGCAGAGGCTTCTTTGAATAAGCCCTGGAAAGAGAGTCCTTCCAAGGGGAAGGGTGGGATGCTGGGTGCTGCAGGGGGTCTTGCCAGCTGGGAGGGGAGACGGGCTGCAGCAGGGACCCGAGGCTGGAGCAGGGACCCCGGGGTGTACTGAGGAAGGAGCTGTAATGTCAGCAGTGACACCGCAGCAGACTCTGGGTAGGAAGAGCATGCTCGTGCTCTGTATTTGCAGGGGAATTACTGGACAAATTCAGTATCAGTTACTGCAGTAGAGCATACAAGATCAGATCCTTAGCGGGGATCAAGGTAACTCCTTGTCAAACCAATATATAAGGGGTTAAGACTCATCCTTCTGGTTTTTATGCACTCTTGACAGCTTCTCATTGCTACGTACCTCCTCTCTGCTCCCACTGCCAGGCAAGAGGAGGATGTACAAGACTGAAAAGCTGCTGACCTACTCAGCTGTTTCTTGGCTGGGGCTGAAAAGCCTGAGGTACTGAGCTGAGGTCAATACAAGTACCAGAGGTTCAGCCACATTGCTACAACACATGCAAGAGCACTCAAGCGTATTTGACTCTCCAAATCAATCAAACTCGATTATTTCTGATTCTTCTGACCCATATGGCAGCATCACCATCGGCTCAGCTCTTCTCCTGACCTGCTGCAGCTCACTGTTCGTCCTCTCCATGCCTGGTTTCCAACTATCTTTTGTCAGTGACAGGACCCTCCCTTTACTCTTCTTTGTAAAAACTTAGTGGGAAGAGGGCTGGGTCTTGAGGTAGTACCATAATTCAAATATTATGGTTACTATTAATAATTACAAGAGCAACAAGAATAGGCATATATGTCACATTAATATTAGCAGTGCTGTGTTGACAGTTTCACTTACGCAGAGGTAAACATTGATGTTTGAAACCATAAAAAGCAAGGGAACCTTAAGTGTGTGCTGACTTAAAAGGAGCTTGCTTGAACTGTTACAGCACTGTGGAAGACATAACAAGAAATGCTTCAGATACTACATATACACAGATTTATGCACACATACACTTCAGCCATTTTTGTGTGATGGATTTTCACACAAATCCTTTGCTGAAATTCAGAAAACCATCAAGTTTTCTGTTTACTCAGATAAAACAGTTACAAAACATTAACTCTACTGAGGGTGATTTGAGCAGAGAAAGGAACTCAACAAAGTGAAAAAGTACTTTCAAATTCTAACTGTAGCAGATGTTGTTTTGGTCATTTCTAGCTGGCTGTGAAGTTAGAGCCCCAGAACTGTGGTTTTGTATGTGGTTCAAGTGTTGGCTGTATTTATGCTGGGGAAGTAAAAAAAAGGATACTTGCATGCAGGACCTGGCATGCATTGTTTAAAAAAAAACAAAACAAAAACCCAAACTGTGGCTGTCTTCAATTATTTTCCATTAGAGCATTGTCTGCATGTAATTGCTCCATGTTTTCCATTAAGGAGTGCCAAATGAATGAGTGTGTTAGAGTATAGGATGTACAAATTCCACTGGTAACGCTGCCCCGTATCAGTAAATAACATGAAACACAATCTCCCTCGATCTGTATGATGTTTTTATACAATTAGTCTGCGTTTTTCAAGTGCCCAACATTATTTACCATATCTTCCATCAACAGCTGAGACAGGGGATTCAGAGAAAATCCAGGCAATGGGAAGTTAGACAGTGATTTTAAAGAAGTCTTAACTAGGACTAAATGGTCAAATGCCTTGTAAATGGGCTGTTGCCAGAATGTGCAAACAGGGTTTTGGGGTTTGTCGTTTTTGTCTTGTTTTTAAAATCTGAGAGAACTACAGGTCATATACTTCTTTCCTGCACATGAAAATAAAGGACTTTCACAGGTTTCCACAGATTTGAAGATCAGGCCCCACATGTCATCTTGGTTGCTTCCCAAAATCAACATTTTTATCATTAGTCTTTCTGTAAAAGGCTTTGTCCGCTTCTATATCCTGGCTACTTGGATCAGACTCGTTAGGCTGGGGACAACAGGAGTCCCCAGGAGCTGGTGCCTAGGGACCCCTAGCAGCCCCCTGTCCGAGCAGGCCTCGGGCATCCCTTCTCAAAAGCAGAAGGCATGCGATACCAACGCACAGCAGGAGGCATATCATGCCAAACACGTCACGGGGTAATTTCTATGATGGAAGAACCCAGGAGACATATTGTCATTTGCCAGCCATTAACATCCTCCTGCATAGAGCTGAGCCTGGACTCAACTTGGCTACAGTGAAGTTTTGCTTTATAATATCAATACTTATTAACACCTATAATAAAAAAAAATACACAACTCAGAATAATTACATTGTACAGCAGAAGTTAATATAGCTGACCTATAAAAATATATGCATGCCTACTTCCGCCGAAGGGGTCTCAGTAAGCAAATTGGTTAGGTTTGGCAGTTCATAAATAAGTTGTAACTACACATTGGAAACAGCATAATTACACCTTAACTGCAACATAGGAATACCCTTCCCTTACTACTCTGACCAATCTGCCGAGATATATATACGTCTAAACAAACTAAATCCTTGATCTTCACGTTATAAAGACTGTGCTACTGCATCCCTTCCTTTTTCCTCATCTGTGCACCACCTCCCTCAGCAGCGTTAGCTGTGAACTCGAGACTGCTCCCTCTCGGGTACAGCCAGCTGTGCTGCGAGATGCGAAATTTGAGCGGATGCACACTCTAAAATGAAACTCCAGTAACAGCAGAGAAAATGAAACAAAGCTTCTCATGTAAAAGACGACACAGTGGCACTGTTTTACATTCATGAGGGAATGACGCCCAAATGCAGACCGATACTCCGCCACAGAAACATCTGCAGAAGGAGTTTTGAGAAGGTGAAGAAGTTATGATTTGCTATGGAAAAATACTGCTATCTGAGCTATTCTTAATTGAACTTGACAGAACACATGTGTGCTGACACTACGAGGACATTCAGAAACTGAAGCTGGATCAGCTTCCTAATGCAGCAAGAGAGAAATATATCAACTGTTAAAGAGGCTGAATTTTCACTGGAACGGTTGTTTTTTTAAAAAAACTTGATGTGATGGGGAACAACAGTGATTACAGGACATAATGACCAGAATACATGTGAAGTATAGCCACTAATTCTTACTTATTTTGAGGGGGGAAAATTAAAAATACATATTATACACAGAGTTTTTAATCTAGTGGCATGATTGTAGGTGAATATTTGGTTAAGAAAAGTTAATTTGGTCATTTTTTCAGACTACTTTCAAAAGACAAGTGCTTAGTCTGAAAGCAAAAAGCCATTTTGCTAACAGAGCAGACTTTTTCTCTTATATGTACAACAACTTTCTGTGTGCTATGGCCTTTGAGCTTCTTCAGGCAGGATAGCTGCCTTCTGTGCCTTTAAGTAACTCCTAACACAGTGGGGGCCTGATGCTGACTAGCTCCTGCTACAAGAGAAACTACCTCTCCCACTCTCATCCCTCCTCCAAAAAAGCAAAAAAAGGAAAAAGATGATATATCTGAATGTATTTGATGACAAGGATCTGCTTCAAAAAACCACTCACACTGCAAAATGGAACCGAGTCCTATTCTCATGCCCATTTCACATACAGCTTGCATCTAGTTAGCAGCTAAAAACACATTCCTTAAATATTTTCCTTTCCAGAAAGAGGACACCTCCAGTATCAACTTTCTCTAGCCCATCCCATGGTGAAGTAGCATTTCCCAGAGCTTTCCATTCTACCTCAAGCATCTTATTCTGTGAGCAATCTCTCCGACTCCAGAGGAAAACTGCTAGTACTGCTCAGCATGTTGGGATGCACACAAGGATACAGTTTTAGACTGCCAACTTTGAAACAGGCCAGCTGGCCACATTTTTTTGAGATGGGAATCATTAGATTCTTTCCTCAGATGCGCATGCGTAAACCCAGAACTCTTCCCATGCACGGCAACAGTGAGGGTTGGTTCGTGGGCTCAGCTGGGTGGGGACCAGAAGACCCCTTGCAGCTCTTTGGGAACATGTCACTGTCTGCCAAGTGCTTTGTAGCATTTGGCCTTCGGTGGTAGATGCTAACGCTTGCTCAATCTTGCCATCATTTCTTTTGAGAAAGGGGTAAGAGTAAAATCCTGGTCTTACTGAAGTTAAAGGTATTTTTTCATCACCTGAATTGACTTACATTTGGACGTCCCATTCTGCGCTTTGCAGTTTTTCACAAAATGGGAGCAACAGAAGTCAAAGGTGTGGAAGTGTGACTGGCACATTTTGCAAAACAGCACATGGAAACGAGTACAACCAAAATGCAGAAGCTGGTTTCACGTACAGCGTTCCCTGCCACGTCTGAGCTCAAACCTGAGCTTCAGAATAAGGGATCAGAAAACAAAGAAATAAGGAACTCTGTAATCTGCCCTATAAGAGGAACAAGAATAAAACCCCCAAGTTTCTCACAGTAGGTGAGAAATGAGGCAAGCCAAACGTGTTTCTTTTACCCCTAACTCTACCAGTGCCTTTCCGTGTCTTTTCTACATGTAGGAATAGCACGTGTAACTGGGAAGTAATAATTTTCTACAGCGTGCCTTTTCAGCAGCTGTTAGGACATCTGGATAGAAATCCATCTGGTGCTTAGTGCAGCAAATGCCACCATAAACTTTCAGAGTCCCCCTCCTTTTGCACATTTACATGAACATGAAACAGCAACAAGGCTCTGAAGAGAGTTCTGCTTCCAGGGTGGGAGGTGGGGAGCTGTGAAAACAAGGCAGCTTTCAACATGGAGCTTTGGATACTAACAGAAAAAGTCCTGATTCCCTACTGAGTCCCAGGAACAAGCTTTTGAGGAGGTACTCCCTCCACCCCAGGTCCTCCCCAAAGGCAGCAGCATCTCCAGAGAACAGTAGAGAGTTTGATTTCGTCTTATCCCATTCTTTCCAGGGTATTTTTCCATTAGGGTTTTGCACAGAGCCCGCAGGATTAGGGAAGAGCCAGATCTGAGTCTGTCAAGTTGTGGTTCTGTTTTCAATGGTTATATATATTGCGCTCTGTGTTGAATTAAAACGGCAATAAAAGTCCTCTCACTTGTTACTGTATTTGTGTAATGTTCAAATTAGATGGGAACAGTTATTTGAGAGAAACTAATCCAACGCATATCCAAAACCACATCAGGTTTTAATATAGAAGCTATCTACTAACGCACTCCATGGTCAAGTGGGAAAATTCAACCAGATCTGTATTACCCAATGTCAAAGACCAGCAAAACTGGCCCTTCTGACTACCATCTCCCCCACTGCCCAGGACAGCAACATGAGTTCATACAATTGCACAGAGTGAAAATCTTCTAGGCAGAACGATAGCTTAATATGATTTTGGTCTTCAAATGATCAGTCAGCTGCCTTCACGTTCATGATGGAAGTACTGGCACCTGAGAGGTGGAATGTTCAGAGGTGACTGGGCTACATTGGAGTTACAGGTATACATTACCAGAAGCAGGAACACCGGAAATCTGGAAGAAGGATCCAAATTCAGGCTCCTGAGCAGTGCCATATTAATGGAGAAGGGGCTGAGTTGCAAAAGAGCCATGGTTAGAAGGTATGTGGAGGAATTTATAGGCTCCTTGAAATATTTCGGCCCCTCACTTTCTATACATGTGTAGCCTGGCCTATATAATTTGGATGGGGTCCAGAGGCCCAGGTAGCTGGTTGCTGGAAAGGATGCTGATAACAAAGGATCTGTTAATCAGGTTTTGAGTTCATCTAGAACAAGTAAGTTGTTTACTTACTGTTTTAAGCCAAAAAAAGATTTGCTGCTTTCTTCCGGAGCAATGTGGATTGCCTTGTGTACACACACTGGCTTTGCACTGCACATGCAGAAGTCAGGTATGTGGTTTTAAAAAAATTATCCTTCCTACTTACATAGTATCTATCATAACAGTTTTTTGATGTTTAAATTGGTGCTAAATCATCCTTCATTAATGAGCTGTTCACTGCTAGCAGTAAAGATCAAAAATACTAATTGCAAATGAAAGCTAAAGATGACATTAGAAAAGACCATAAAGTTTAAAACTGGCACTGAACTGCAAAAGTTAGGCACACACATGAACTGGAGCTTTTGTTCAACCATTTATAAGCTGGACAAAGGCTGAGGGGTGTTTGCGTTGGCAGTTATGGGTTGAGGACTTCTGGGGACTGGTACACTTGTAAAGTTGGATCAGAACTTCAGCACATTACCAACATATATATATTTAAATACATGCATCACCCACATCTATAGTCAGTTTAAACAGTAACATCTCCAACCTGAACAAGCCTTTGGCAGATCAACACCGGCACAGTTTTGTTTTTAGAACGACACAATTAAAACAAGCGCCGCCCAGGGGTGCATTCTGCCCTGAAGCTCCAACTGAATTAATTTCTTGGGTTACGTATTTTATCAGGATCTTATCCATGGAATAGTTTGCTAAATTAACAGCTCGGAACAGA
Source organism: Psophia crepitans (assembly GCA_013399095.1). Classification (NCBI taxonomy): domain Eukaryota; kingdom Metazoa; phylum Chordata; class Aves; order Gruiformes; family Psophiidae; genus Psophia; species Psophia crepitans. Next base: position 81,711 of record VWZZ01001709.1, read on the forward strand.
TTGCATTAAAATGTCGTGGGTTAGGGGAAAATTAACTCCAAAGTATTACACTCCCGAGCTCAAACCCTACACTTAACGTTATTGTGGATTTACGCCAGTGTAAATGCGAGTAGAATTTGGCCCCTGACCTTCTCCAGGCAGGTCATTATAGTTGAAATAGTAACTGATCTTAGAAAAACATTTTTGCTGCGAGGTATTTATTTCTGTATAAAGGTTTATGGAACATCATATTCTTTGCCCTTTAAGACTGATACTGACATATGTAAACACCACTGGGCTTGGTGTGCCATGGCTTAATCCAGCCTCTCTAAATCTGGCTAAAACAATGGAAATATCTTCTGAAACCATTGTGGGTTATATCCAATATAGTTAAAAACATCTGACTGCAACCGCAAATATGCTGGTATTTGGTTGTGCTATAAAAACATTTTTATGTCAAATACAACTGGGACTAATACAGTAAACTACAAGTACAGTTAACCCTTAGAATGAACCACAGTTAGATGCTTGAAGGTTAAGGTAGTCTGCATTGGTTGCATTTTCTTATGAAGAGCATAAAATGAATGTAGGATATAAAAACTAATTACTAGTGCTCATAGAGTAATTTATATTTATATAGCACCTTCCACACTATACTATAAACACACCAGCAATGTTATAAACTTCTTTAGCTACCAGGTATGGACCTGATCATGTCCTGCACGCTTGAAGAAAATCCCCAGGAGTGCCCAAATGCTGCTTCCGCTAAAAGAACAAACTCGTTCCCCCTGTCCCCTCCGCACCTACGAGTCCTCACGTGCACGCACACAGGAGAACCGTTTCAACTCTCACCAAAATGCGGTGCCGCCAGAGGGCTAATCGATGCTGAGAAAAGCACAGATGAGGGGAGGAAGGGAAAGCAGAGCTCGGTGGGGTTGCAAGGGGGGTTTTTAGCTGGCAGCATGGTATTACACAAAAAGGCAGGTAGGACGCTGGGGGCTTTTGGTTACAACCAAACAAAATTTTTGATTTAAACAGAAGTTACTGAGAAACTTTGTTGAGAAAAATGTTTTCCAAGTAAGAGGTGTTCCAGCATGAGACAAGGGATAGTCCTGAGCACACCGCAGGATCTTGGTTTGCTGCTCTGCAGTTCAAGGCCCCCGGCAGCGCTGCGCTGGGCACCGGCTCAGTAAGAGCATCTCTTGCGACAGTTCACTCCACCATCATCTGTTCCATACACAAATAACAGAAAAGCACATGCTGTACAAATACTTGAATGTATATTTTTAGATAAAACTGGAATGGGAAAGCTAAACTCACAGAAATGTGCAACCTACAATAACATGTTAAGACATGCTCAGGAGCCCATGTACCGCTACTTAAATGGACTCAAGAACCGCAAATCCTTCATCTCATAAAAGCCTTTTTGGACAGAGGTTGCTGAATAGTCTTGCTATGGTGATACAAGAAGATACTACCCCTAACTGCCCCCTCTAGGTGAAGCTGTGGTCTTACAGCAAAGGAGGTGGAAGGGAACGCTGTGCCGCTCCAGGGACACCTCCCTGGAGCACAGGCATCTCGGCTCAAAGCCCTGACCTGCCTGCAGGGCAGATACTCAAACATTTGATAAAGCAAGGCTGGCACCACAGCAACGCTTTGGAAAGCTGTGTTTGTTCTATATTATATTATTAAGATATCTATTATGTATAAAACGTTTCATTCTTTGTGCCATTCCTAATTCTGTACAGCATTTTTACACAGGAAGAATGTTGCTCTCCGTATACGTTGCTTCCTATTTATTTACCCTGCACTTTCACCTGCCAGTCACTCGGTATCATGCAACTTGACACAATTAGTTTTAACTGCCGTTAGCAGGAATAATCTTGGATCACTAGGAAACGCTGTCAGCTCACTGTTGTGCAGATCATTTATGAATACATCGAACAGCTCAAGCTCCAGGCCAGATCCCTGTGGGAATACAGCACTACCTCTCTAGCCATTTACTCACAGCCATTGCTTCCCATCTTTCAAATCTGTGCATGATCCATGAGACCATTTTGAGACGATTTAAGGGTCCTTATCAAACCCCTCTGGCAATCCATATACAGCATTTCGAACTTGTCCACATGAGTGGTGGCTCCTGTATGTGCTCTTACACTATTCCCTGGCTGGGAAATCATTAAAATATTGTTTCCTACTATAATATAAATCTCAGTTTTACACATCTAAAACAAACAAACAGGGCTGCCGTGGACTTCAGCAGTAGTCATTTTACAGCGATGTGCAGAAACAGTGCAAATAAGATAACCTCCTCCAGCTGCCTGCAAATCTGAACCTGCCCAAGTTTCCTTGACCTTCACTACTAAGTCATCAGTGACTTATTTCAATTAACTTACAAATATTAGTGCCATCTGGTTTTGTATCAGGAAGCAGCCAGTGGTTTCTATTTGCACATTCACTACAAGCTACTTCATCCTCACAGTCTAACTACTTGCATAACTTTAACAAGACCATATATATGGCTGAAGACACCAAATACCCTGACATTCAAGTAGGTACACAAGCAGGTTCCTCACCCAACTGCCACCCCCCTCCAGCCACATACCACCTCTCACTGACCTTCTCACACCTCTCTGCCTGTGAAGAACATGAACATCCCCCGAACCTGGACCTGATCCTACTCCATTCAAGTCAAGGGCAGTTTTTCCAGCAACTCTATGGAGGTACAGATGCAGCACTACAAAAGCTGTCAGCTGCTCAGTTACAGCTCTCAGCACCTTCCGGAGTCAAACCAACATTTCCCTAACAGATACACAATGAATCTGGATGCTAATAGCTCAAACTGCCATGTATGAAAATATTACTAGGAAACACAGTTAATTGTTACTGAGTTTAACTCGGCCATTCAGCCTTTTCCTTCCATAACAATTTTGTAATCAGATGGGGAGTACTGAGCTCCTGTCCTAGATTGATGGTCAATAGTCATCACAGCAAGGAAACAAGTAACATCCCTTAAGGCACTTCATCACTAGGCATCCTTTCTAAATGAGCTGTCAGCATTGTTAAATGCTGACATCTGAATTGCAGATTGGTTGATCCTTATTTTCCTGGTGGATAAAGCTGAACAGACCCAAATGTCAAAGGTTCTGTTATTAGTTCACATCATGGTTATCAATAGCTTCAACTGCATTTTATTAGCCAAGAATATGAGTCTCTGGTTTAATACCCAATGCAGAAGAACCAAAGTTATCCTCTACAATATGAACAACAAAGGTTTAGTAGCTTACCACAGTGATGCATTTGCTAACTTCATGTTTTGATTTGAGTATTTAAACTCATATATTTCAGTATAGAAAAGCTTGGTGAACAAGGTAAGAAAGCGTAACGTGCATTTTACTTTTTGACATCAATGAAATAGAGAAGCAGGCTTAATTGTGTAACTCCTCTGATCTTTATAATTGAGACCATCCCATTTGTACTGTATCACATATGTCACTGATGAAAGCAAATGAGTGTGGGATGAATTTATTTGATTTTCAGAGCTATAACAGCAGCTGGTCAGCAGGCTCAGTCCAGTCCTCTCTAGTAGAAGTAGTTCAGGACTGGTGAGGTTCAGATCTTTCATTAGAAGAGGTTTGGGAGGAAATGCAAATTATTATTCAAAACCAGACAGCTGGAGGGCAGGAAAAGCAGGGAGCAACATGAACAATTAATATGTGCTTGCTATTCTAATTCGTCCGCAATGAGAAAAGAGTGGGATATGTTGTACCTATTACCCTCTACCTACATCTATATTAGCAGGGTATTTATATACACCTTATTATACTTATATATATTTTAACTTGTTTCTTTTAAGCAAATTATACCAAAATGAAAATCCTGGCAAGTTCTGCTGAGAATTCCATCCCCTTCCTGCTTCTCTTCCTTCCCTTGAATGGATACTGCCAGCACAGTAGTGCTGGGCAACAGCTGAGAGATGGACAAAGAAAGCAAAGAACAATCTTAGCGTAACAGCAGTCAAACACTCAGATACAGGAGTGACATCCCCCAATAAATATCCTTCTGGCTCCCACAGAAGGAGTTAGAAGGATGAGTTAACACAGCAGAGCTCACATATGTGGAGGACACCACCACGTATCTCTGTAGGAAAGAGCAGAGCAAACAGCCCTGTTGCATTCATCTGACTGCCGAATGTCTTAGCTGGGGCCGGGCGGGGGGACAACTTCAGTTGTTCCCAAAGCAGAGGTAGGAAGCCCACACCCTTCTGCTGAGCCTGGACAGAAAGAGGACCACGATTTTCAAAGCTGAAGGTAACTGGTCCTGTATTATCTCTAGGCTGCCTTCTTGGAGAACACGCACAGAAAATAAATTGCACAGTGGAGGAATGCTTTTCATGCCTTCCATACTGGAGCACACAAAGACTCCAAAGATTTTATTAATTCAGTTCATCCACACTCTCAAACCTTTAGGCAGTAGGAGTAAGCTATTTATCTTTTGGTTTCTTGTAAGGAATTCACACTAGGCTCGCTGCTAAATCATTTTCCCTGTACTACTAGTACAGGAAATTAACTATAAATGAACTATGAAAACAAATCATTCTGCTAGAATTTTCCACTGATATTACTTTACAGTTTTAGTACATTTCGGAAAAGCAATATAGATTAAAAAAAAAAAAAGAGAGTTACAACTTATTTATATACTGATCCTTAAATTATGCTCTTTCCTCTTTTAAACAGGCCCTACTTATAAGGTATTTCTTGCTTATTCCGCACGGCAGTACTGAAGTTGGAAGCACCCTTATGACTGCAGCATCATGGCATGGTTTCATAGCTAACGCTGAAGACAATTTCACTTTGAGACTACTATTTACTGAAGTCTGTGGGGGAGGAGATAAAAGTCAGTTCCTTGTATTCTTTACTATAAAGCAAACAACATCTGACTGTTTATATAAATGGCGATATTGAGACATTCTGCGTTTTTTCAGTAGTTACTGATTTTTTTTTTTATAATTTCCTCCCCCACAAACACTACTGCGTTTCTTTAGAAAGATTCAGCACCAAGGATTTATGCCTTCATTAAGGTCTGTGTTTTTCACCTGCTTAAAGAAAGAAGAGACAGTGTACTCGGAATACGCGGTTTGCTCTGAAAATGGTTTTTAAGCAACACACACGGGTACTTGTGGAGCCGTTCTGCCGTTCTGGGTGGGAGGGGACCTACTCCAGACTGTTTGAAACTCCTTTGATAAAGTCTTACACCAACAGGTGGTCAAATTATTTAGCACAGAATATCTGCTGAGAGATATTTAATGAAATTTAATGTTAAAACCACAACTATACGACAAGTTGGGATTTTTTAATGTGTATCTACAGGACAAACCAATCAGAAATGCTTTGATAGAGCATTTAGCTTACATATTCATGCATTCGCATCAGGGCTGTGTGCTCCGAAGCACTACGAGCTGGCTGGAGTGAAAGCAGTGGGCAGCAGACTGTGCCGTGGAGGTGATGGCAAGGGTAAGCCTCCCCTGCCACAGAAAACAGGCAATAAACATCTTGTTCTCCACACTTTACAGTAGATGAGCCATGTGGAAATGAGACTTTCCACCACTACAGATTGCAAGCCGGGACTGGTGGCTACAGACGTGCCCATCCATTTTAACCTAGCTCACCATTTAAGTGCTACGGTTAAATTCCACAGTGAGGATTTGGAGGCTTTACAGGAGCGAGCGGGAGCAAAACATGCTCCTGTTGTTTTCTAGCAGCACAGTGGCAGCTGTTAGAACTGGTAAAGAAACCATTTTTTTTTCATGAAAAAGACACAAATCTGCAAATTGAAATCTGCAGTTCAAAAAGCAGTTTTCTGTGAGAAATCCTGAAGCAGGTATTTTTGTGTGAAATCCCGGCTCCACTGAACTCAGGTAGAAAACCCTCGCTTCCTTCACTAGAGGCACCATTTCACTTTTTGTTGGAATGTCTTTCAAATTAACATTTCACTGCAGAAAATGTTTAAACTACCTTTTTCTTTTTCCTTAC